>PVKH010027927.1:0-12985 GCA_004027955.1 Chaetophractus vellerosus | reverse complement strand
AGGAGCTAGAGATAAAGAGGCGGTGGCCTGTCACGTGGCATGTATCCACTGATGGAATGAGACTTGACAGACCTCGCAGGGGGCCCTTCACCAGGGCTTGTCCATGTGTTCACATAGCAAGGGACAGTGATTTTTTTCGCACTGAGAGTTTTTCCTGAAGAACATAAGATAAATTATTTTAAGAGGTGGTGATATACAGGTTCAGAGATGATAATCTGCAGCATGCCTGCAGAAATGGCTCAGTTGACATTTTGTATGACATATCAGTGTAAGTCCTTTTGCAAAAATAACTATGATTAAAAAGAATACATGGGAAGCAGTTGTAGCTCAGTGGTTGAGTACCTGCTTCCCACGTACAAGGTCCCAGCTTCAATCCGTGGTACCTCCTAAAAAGGAAATAAAGAATAAACTTTTTTTTTGGTCAAATCTCAGCATATATAAAAAGTGAGAGAGAAAAAAATAAAAATTTCCTAAGAATCCCACTATGCAATTATCAATGGTTATCTTTTAGTCCAAAAATGTGGAGAGGCAGGCATACCACACAAAAGTGAATACTTAAATAAAAAAGATAAATTCAGATACATGCTACAATGGAAAAAATAATAGCAAACAATATTGAGGACCCACCACATGTAATATACCATCCCAAGCCCTTCACTTCATATGTATTGATGCATTGAATAAAACTGGTTAACGGACCAATGCTCTGCCTGTGTGTTAGGGGGAAGATTATTGCCACAAATCTTTCAGTACAGTGGTCAGGAAAGGCCTCTTGGAGGAGATGACATTTGAGTCAAGGTTTGAAGGAAGGAAGAAGACAGCTGTGGGAAGATTCAGGGAAAGAGCCTTCCAGGTAGAAGGAACAGCAAGCTTAAATGCGCTGAGCATAAGAGTTTGGCATGTTAATGAAATGGAAAGGAAAAGTCAGGGATTGCTGGAACTTGAGTGAGCAAGGGGCAGAGTGGTCTGCAAGGAAATTGAAGAAACAGACCATGGAGGGCCTTGAAGGCCACAGTTAAAGAGTTGAAATTTTACCTGAAAACAGTGGAAAGGCTTTGGAAGGTTTTAAGCGGAAGAGAGAGAAGTTCTGATTTCCATTATTTTAAAGATCACTCCGGACAGTGTAAGGCAAATGGATTTTAAGGAGGCAAGAGCTGAAGCAGGGAGACTAGTTAGGAGGGTCTAGTGGTCATCTAAGTAAGAATGACGGCTTACTGGACCAGGGTAATGTCAGAGTAGATGAACAGAAGTGAAGAGAGCTTTTGTAGTTCCATATAAACCCTGTTTATTTTGCTTATTTTTTAAAAAGATTTATTTTACTTATTTATTTCTCCCCACCCCCTCATTGTTTGCACTTGCTGTGTGCTGTATCTTTAGGAGGCATCGAGAACTGAACCTGGGACCTCCGATGTGGGAAGGAGGCACCTAATCATTTGAGCCACCTCTGCTCTCTCATTGTGTTTTCTTCTTGTGTCTCTTGTTGTGTCAGCTCTTGCTGTCTTGCTCATCTTTCTTTGGAGGCACCAGGAACCTCTGCTCCCAGCTTTTAGTTGTGTCCCTCATTATGTTTTTCTTCTTGTGTCTCCTTGTTGCATCATCTTGTTGTGTCAGCTTGCCACACCTGCCTATCACGCCAGCTCGCTGTCTTCTTTAGGAGGCACCAGGAACCAAACCACAGACCTCCCGTGTGGTAGGCGGGAGCTCAGTCGCCTGAGCCACATTTGTTTCTTTATTTTGCTTAATTTTATATCATGAATATATATCTATATCCATCCCCAGGTCTTTGAAAAATTATTCTAAAACAGCATGAAAAAATATATCAGCCACCATTCAGGATACCCAAATTGGGGTGAAGGTCTGGGGGGGGGGCAGAGTGGGGAGTGTGTGCAAGCAGGGAAGGTTAAGAATGATATATCCTGAGAAATGACCCCAGGACTGTCATCCTTGGGGCTCCAGGGAATTCTTGAGGGCAGGGATACCAGGCAGTTTCCTAGCAGTTTCATTCTTTCCGCATCCCAACTCCTGCTTTTACATTCTCATTCCTATATGAGTTGAGAACTGAGCTTTTGTTGCAGCTACTACTTCTGGAACAACTGAGACCATGAATTGACACATTTCCTGGGCCTGACATGCCAACATCTTACAGAATTGTAACTTGGGGGCCCTCTTTGCTAAAACTCTGCCTACCCTTAAGCCCTTGCAGAGTTGAAAGCAGCTGCAGTTGGGCTTTTACCAATGACCTTAGAGCCAATATTACTGATTACTAAACAGCAGCCACTCCCCAGCCCTTCCTCCTCACCAGAGAGCCTGCCTCCTACTAGAAAGGGTAACAATGCCAGCCACTTTCTTAGTCTCCCTTGCAGTTGGAGCACCAATCTGAGTATTGTCTTGGTCTTGGTTTTGCCTACCTTTGATGGTTAACTCAGTTGTTTCTGGTATCATATGTAGACAGGGCCACATTTGATGAAATAAGAGGAGCCATTTCTACATGCCCCCCCCCCATGTCAAATGTTTTACTCCCTCTTCTCCAATCCTGAGGTTAAGTACAGGAAGAAGGGGCTGGGAGATGGTCATGCCTGTATCCACTCAAATTCTGAACCCTCCATTTGTGAGTGCCCCAAATAGCCCTGCTGTCCTCTCTCTAAAGCTTCCCCTTTCCTTCCTCTTCCTTTCTCCTCTTGTCCAAGGCAGCGAGCAGTAAGGGGAAGGGGTGGTAGGGAAGAAAGGGTGGAGTGTTTTAAGTTGACCAGGGGTGCCTTTGCAGTTCTCTTCTATATTCTTCCAGGGTTGGGGTTAAGTTAATTATTCATGGAAAAGAGTAAAATGCAGCTAGGCATTTGTCCCAAATCTGAAAGTGTGTGTAAATGTGTATATACGTATGTGTGTAGAGTGGAGTGGGGGGAGGAGTGAAGGTGGGGGTGTTTTATTGTAACCATGACTAAATAAGAATGGTTTTTTTTTTTAGAAAAACAAAAGCTTTACTTTATAGTTGTGTCTGGCTCTGAATCCACTTTGCTTTCCACGATCCCAGTGATGACTGTAAAATCAGTGAGGGGATGGAGCCTGGGATGCAGTCCTGAGTTTCTTTTCCTTTCACCAAGCATCTTGAACTGAACTCGGCAAAGACTGTTAATGAGGACAAGTGTCTGTGGCTGATTGAAATGGCCTGAAGCTGTTAGGATCTAAACTTTAGGAGTCTTTTTTTTTTTTTTAAAGATTTATTTATTTTATTACATATTTCCCTTTCCCCCCCGCTGCAGCGACGCGCCGAGACTGGTCACTGCGCAGGCGCGGCTTTCCCCGCTTGTGGGCGGCTTCTGCTTCCATTCACGGCGGGCTTTCAGTTCGCGGGTGGCTGGCTGCGCTCCATTCGCGGACGACCTGCCCTGCCCGTGGCGGCTTTTGCCCTGTCCGTGGCAGTTTTTTTTTGCCCTGCCCACGGCGGCTCTGGCCCGCCCATAGCGGCTTGCCATTCTCAAGGCGGTCTGCCGGCTAGGAGAGGTCCCCGGGAATCGAACCCGGGGCCTCCCATGTGGTATGCCGGCGCCCTATCCACTGGGCTATCGAGCCGGCCCCCTAAACTTTAGGAGTCTTCTTTTGGAATTCCAGTGGTCACCCTCCCCTGGCTTGATCTTCTAAAGATGTTAGAACATAAATCATGGATCCTCACTTGGGCATATTGCATGGATGCTGTTCACATGCCCAGAGCTTTCAATGATAATGATTATAATAAAGATGGAAATGATAAATGTAATAACCAGCGTGTATGTGTCAGGCGCTGTTCTAAGCATTTTACATGCCTCGGCACATTCAATGATTTATTTTATAATTTAAACCTTATATTATGGAGAACTTCCAACATACACAAAAATAAGCAGAAGAATATAATGGCCAACCCTGCCCACCACCTATCTCATCTCCAACAACCATCAACTGATGGCCAATTCTGTCCCCAAACCTTTATTAATGCTAAAACTAAATATATTTATATATATATATATGAATATGATTAGGCATTTTTTTCTCTCCTTCATTTTTTTCATTAATAAGGAGACCTTGACTACGTCATTTAACTAATCTGTGTTCATCAGTGTATTTTTCTGAACACTGGGGGATCAACTGAGTTTGTTGTTGGAATTAAATGAGATAAAAGTGCCTGGATAGAACTTTTTAGGAGTAATGCTTCCATAACTTGTTGAACTACCTTTTGTTTGTTATTTTATTTTTTGAACCTGAAATAAAATTTGTAAAAAAAAAAAGTCATAATTTAAACTCAGGATCATACAAAGTTATTATAATTGGCTGATATGTCTTTTAAATCTTTGTTTTGTTTTGTTTTGTTAGGGTAGGCAAGGAAATAATAAGTTTATTAAGAAACAAGTAAAGAGATAAGTACACAACCCGAGACATGGGTTGCGGGCTTGCTACAGGGTGAGATGCATGTGTGGGGCCCCAGGTTAGACCTTTTAAGACCTTTCCTCCTCCCCTTTCTTAATTTTGGGGAAGGTGCCCACCTGTTACTTCTCAGGGGGCCAATGGTGAGCCCTTTTGTTTGGAGTTATCTGGGCTTCCCTTTGACTCTGGAAAGAGTTCCAACTGGGACTTCGTGGCAGGGTCTTTCTGGCTTTGCTCTTTGTAGCAGGGGGTTTCTGGGTGGGGTCTCATGGCCTTGTTCTCTGCTGGGTCCCAGCTGTTTTCCCTCTTTCCCTAAACTAACCTGCCTCAACTCCCCCCTCAGAGAGTTTACATCCTTATTCTTATGGGCGATGGTCACTCTTCTGTAGCTGCTTCCTGCTGGTTAGGGGGAGTAGGCCCTACCTGACAGAGTGTAAAACTCTCTGACTTTTCTCTTGAGGTTGAGAGAAGACGGGTCTGGGACCGTGGTTGGAACTGGATGAAATCCTCGTGTGACTAATATCTTGTTCTGGAAGGCATTGATTCTGGAAGAAATAAACGTAGTTAGAATTTTAAATGTCTTTTAATCTGTCATTTGAATGCTTTTAATGTTGATTATCCCTTCATCTTTTTACTTGTTCCCTTGTAATTGTTTGTTATAGAAACTAGCTTTTCTGTCCTGCAGCATTCCTTATAGTCTGAATTTCGCTGATTGTATCCATGTAGAGTAATTTGACAAGTTCCTCTGTTTTCTGTATTTCCTGTAAAATGATAGTTGTCAGCCTCAACACATATACTCCTTACCACAACTCAGTGAGGTGGGGGCTCTTAATGCATCCACTTTATAGAGTAATGAACAGACGCACAGAAGGTTACAGACAGAGGTCATGTAGCGAGAACTGGAGGAGTTAGATGTTTCTAACCCCTATGCTGCCCACAGAGAGCTGTGTTAGAAAGGCACTTTCACAACTGCCTTTGGTTGGCTCATAAAGCCTAGAAATCAATTAACTTAACTAGCAAATAGTTACCGGGCATCTACAGTCTGTGCCAGGTTAAACCATGAGTAAAAAGATGGACAAGATGATGCTGAAGCTGATGTTGGTTGCCACTTACTGTGTGCCAGGCCCTGTGTTACGAGCTGCGGATATAGCAGTAATCATCAGAGCTGAGGTCAGTTTCACTGCATAGCTCAATTTTGTGAGAGATAAATCACAAGGGATAGATTAGAGCTATGCTGTCCATTACGGTAGCCACTAGCTGCATGTGGCTATTTAAATTTAATTTTCAATTAATTAGACTTAAATAAAATTAAAAATTCAGTTCTTCAGTCTCACTAGCCCCATCCTAAGTGCTCACTAGCCATACGCAGCCTGTTTGACAGATCAGAGAGCATCATCATGCAGAAAGTTCTAGTGGTCAGCTCTGGTCTGGGGTATCTTGGAAGCACAGAGGAGAGACCCCCTGACTCATATTTGGAGGTGAGGAAGGGTATCAGGAAAGGGACCCTGAACAAAGTAATATTGAAGCTGTGAGCTCAAGAATGAGTAGTTTAAATCCTGACTCTACTCCTGGGAGCTGTTTTATATCCCTATTGAATGACTGAGGAAATGGACTCTAAGAAACCAAGAAACTTGCCCAAAGTCACAAGATAGATGTGAGAGGGGACCCTTGATCCCAAAGGAATCATGGGTAGAAAAGACTTTCGAAAGAACTAGGTGACAAATATTTATTGAACACTTTGTACTGCATTTCAAAGCACTCTGCTAAGCACTGATGAAGCATGGGCAGTTTACAAAAACCAGGGCCTCCCATCACAGGGAATTTGCCATTTGGTTGAGAGATAAAGACATGCACCTGTGGAATGTTGGCAGAACAAGTGAGTGTATTACAAGTGGGTCGCTGGAGTGCTATAGGAATTCCAAGAGGTGGCGATGGCTTCCTGTAAGGACTCCTGGGGGAGGAGTTAAAGAAGGTCTTGAAGGATGTGAAGGATGGGAGTAGCAGAAGAATTCCAGGCGGAGAGTCTTGTTGGGACGGGCAAGGCAGATACATCGGTCTTAGGTGGGGCTCAGTCCTTCCCGTAGCTGTGGACTTTCACCCCGAATTCTTCTTGAACAGTATTTATGGTCATACCTATAAACAGATCAGTTCAGGGCAGAACAAAGATATCCTTGATCCCCCCCACCCACGCTCCCCTTATCTCAGGGGGTATTATCAAGATCACAGTAAAGTTTCTCTCTTTACAGCAGCAAAAGTCTTCAGGAACTGGCAAGAGAAATTTTGGGGCCATGCTTCTTTGTTTTCAGAGTTTGTCATGGTGCTTCCTCTCGCTCTTACACTGCTCCTTGAATCCTCAAATTTATCCCAGTGCTGAAGAACTAGGACATTTCACAATAGCATAGAGAATTAGTTTTTAGAATTTTAAATTAACACATTATAATGTATTTAATTTTATGGAAGAAAATAATTCAATGAACAGAAGTCTGAATTCAGTTTGTGAGCAGTGTAAATACGACATATTAGAGCTATGCATACATTTTATGTTCACATACTCTCTGGTAGCTTCCATTTTTTTTTGTCTTAACATTATCTCACATACATTTTCCTGCATATTAAATATAGTCCAAATAATATTTCTTTTTAGTGATAGTTTATAGCATAATCAGTCCTCAGTTGTTGATTGTTGGGCCTATTTTCTGTCATTATTAAAAATATCAATGCATATGAACAGTTTTGTACAATTAGTTTATTTTTTTAAATTTTCTTAGAGTATATTCCCCAAAGTGGGATGACTGGGACAAAGGTATTGATACATGCATATCTCTTGCTAATTTGCTCTCTAGAAGATTATACCTGCATCCACACTTGGTGTATCTGTTTCCTCAAAGGCCTATCCATGTTGGTTTTGAAATAATTACTTTGTTTTTGGTACTTTAAGGCTTTGGAGCCAGGAAGAATCTCAGCTCTGTCAGCTTTGGGACCTTATTTAGCCTCTTTGCACCCCAGCTGCTTCACCTGTGAATGTGGATAATAATAAGACCCACTTTTCAGGGCTGTGATGATGACTGAATGGGCTGCTGCAGGCAGAGCACCCAGCAGAAGGCCTCACACCGACTGCATATGCAGCCAAGGATTGTTCCCTCCCACTTAAAGGTGTGCAGAGGTCCTGTGGAGCTGCTTAACTTTGCATTTTTCTTTTATTGCTGCTGAGGTTAAGCATTTGTTTTGGGTAATGACTTCTTTTACTGGAATATGTGTGACATGTTTTAAAGCCACTATCCCTTCCCAGTCTTCTCCAACTCCTCTGTCCCACAAGACACCCTGAACTTGAACCAGACTCTACCATTTTGTATTGGCCATCTGGTCCAAGGTCATCATCAGCAACCAGATTTGAGGTTCAGGATTACAGGGTTCAGCCGAGCATCCTCCTAACAAACCTAGAGTCCCAGAATTACAGGCTCTGCAAGTCAAAAGGAAGCCCCAACAGTTATCTGTCCATCTTCTCAGTGGGCACTTGACAGTTGCCCATCAGCGGATGTGGTCTCGTCCTTTTTTTTTTCTTTAAAGATTATTTATTTGTTTTTTTAAATTTATTTATTTATCCCCCACTTGCTGCTTGCGCTCGCTGTGTCCATCTGTGTCTACCTGTCTCCCGCTTTTGAGTCGTCTTGCTGTGCCTGCTCACCACAGGGGCCCTGAGCTCACTGGGCCACCGGAGCTCCTTCACCCCAATCCCGGGGCCTCCCATATGGTAAACAGGAGCCCAACCAATTGAGCCACAGCCGCTTCCTATGTCTCTTCTTCTTCTTCTTCTTTTTTTTTTTTTTTTTACATATCCCCCCCTTTCTGCTTGTTCTTGCTGTGTTCATTTTTGTGTTCTTCTGTGTCTGCTTTGTTTCCCCCCGTTGTGGTGATGCCCCGAGTCAGCTCACTGCGCAGGCAGCTTGCCCCACTTGCGGGTGGCTCTGCTCTGCTCGTGGGTGGCTATGCTCTGTTCATGGGCGACTTACCCTGCCCGTGGCAGCTTTGCCCTGCCTGTGGTGGCTTTTTGCCCTGCCCACGGCAACTTGCCCTCTCAAGGCGGTCTGCCTGCTCGGAGAGGCACCCGGGAACTGAACCCGGGGCCTCCCATGTGGTGAACCGGTGCCCTATCCACTGGGCTACAGCCGGCCCCCCCATGTCTCTTCTTAATTCTTATTAAATAAGGTATATTGGGTAAATACTGTCACGAATTTAGTGTGAGGCTAGAATTTGGCCTCTTTTTTTCTTGGCTCTCAGTCAAGTCAGAACTGTTGTCCACTATAGTCAATTCTCAGATAACTGTATTATCACTTAGGCAAATTTTCAAACATCTTGGAGAAATATTTTGTAAGTTCTCAGTGTCATAATTAAGCAAAAATAGGCTGCAGTCTGTTGTTAGGACAGAATATTTTATTTAATTGAACTTCTCCTGTGTAGGTTTTAGCCATGAATCATTTAAGGTCTACCTCCTTCTAGTTAACATGATGTCTAAAATGGATAAATCAAGAACTAGATATTTGAGTATATTATTTAAAGTTATAAATGGAAAAACTACTACAAAAATAATAAACTCATAAAAATTGGAAGCCAAAAAGGAGAAGGGACTGTGGGAAAGAGTAAACCATATGTTAAATTTCTTATCTTTCAGAGTAGAATGTCAAAAATATTGCTTAAAATAGTAGATCAACTAAGAGAAGTATAACTGTACTATTTAATGTTCAAACAGGAACAACCAAAAGAACAGAAAAACAGAAACTGCTAAAAAGTGGTCTTCTCTGGAGACTAGAACTACAGGTTGTAGGGTGGGAAGGAAAGAAAGTTTTGCTTTTAATTTTAGACTGTGCTATATGGTTTGAAATTTTTTATGTGCACATTTTTTACTTTTTATAAAAATACAGCTTTATTGAGAAATAATTCACATACCATTCAATTTGCCCATTTAAAGTGTACAGTTCATTGGTTTTTAATATACTCACACTTGTGCAACCAACACTGCTAACAAGTTTGGAACACTTCACCTTCCCCCCAAAATCCTATATATATTAGCAGTCACTCCCCATTTTCCCTCCACAATCCAATCTTCCCCGCCCTAAGCAATATACTTCTGTCTCTATAGATTTTCCTATTCTGCACATTTCATATAAATGGAATCGAACAATATGTGGTCCTTTGTGACTGGTTTCTTTCATGTAGTATAATGCTTTCAAGCTTCAGCTATGTTGTAGTATACATAAGTACTTCATTCCTTCTTATTGTCAAATACTTTTCCAAAGTTTAGATATACCATATTTTGTTTACTATTCATCAATTGATGGGCATTTGCATTGTTTCCACTTTTTTGCTATTATGAATAACGATGTTATGAACTTTTATATATATGTGGATGTGTTTTCATTTCTCTTAGGCATATGCCCAGGAGTAGAATTTCAGGGTTATATGGTAACTCTATGTTTAAACTTTTCAGGAAGTACCAGACTGTTTTTCAAAGTGACTACAACATTTTACAATCCCTGCCAACACTTGTTATTCTCTGACTTTTTAATTTTAGTTATCCTAATGGGTGTGACTTTGATTTGCATTTCTCTGAGTAATAATGTCGAGCATCTTTTCATGTGCTTACTGGCCATTTGTGTATTTTCTTTAGAGAAATGTCTGTTTAGATCCTTTGCCCTGTGCACATGTTATTTTAACCTTAAAAAAAGCATAAAATGTTTTAAAGAATAGTAAATGAAAACCAAATGTTGGCCATGGATGTCCCTGGGTAAAGGGAATTAAGAGTGATTTCTCTTCGGCTTTTCTGAGTTTTTCTATTTTTTTTTAAACTACATAATTTTTTGTCATCTTCAAATATTATTTTCCTTCCTTTGCCTTTTTCTGATTTTAAAAGTAGCACAGAAAAGTATACAAAATTAGATACAATATTAACCCAAAGGCAACAATAGCTAAGGTTTTGACACATTCCAGGGCTTTTTCTAGGCTTTCTGTACATGTTTGAGGTTCCTGTGTATGTGCAGGTTCAAATTATGCCTTTTTTGTTCTTACAAAGATATCATAAACAAGTCCCTGCATACTAAAGCAGTGTCATCTTTGAGCATTTATTCTGAAGGTCTCTGGAGGAAATGCCACATATATTTGGTGTGCCCACGAGACTTAAAATTTTAAAAAAAATTTAAGTCGCATGCATGTGCGTGCAACACACACGCACGTGCTCTCTCTTTCTCTCTTTCCCCAAACCATGGAAAGTGTTAGCCCAGGAGTCAGCAGAATTTCGAGAGGACTTAGCCTGGTCCTTTGCTGCAGTCTGATGCTCTTTCCCCTTCACGCAGGAAAGGGCAGAGAGGAGTTTTACGCAGTATGAAGAAGCTGGGCAATTCTCCAACCTAACTGGTGTCTTCACTGTGGCTTTGCATTTGGTTTAAGTAGTTGTAAATTCCTACAATATCACCAACTCCCATATTTTTCCTTTAAGGGTACTTGGGCAAGGAAAAAAATAGATCCCTCTTGCTTGCCCCATTCTATTTCTCTTTACCTCAAATAACCCCTTCTCCCCAAATCACCCACTCTGCTCCATCAAGACAGGCTGATTGCAGGTAGAGCTACGATTTATCTTTCTTTTCATCTTTTTTTTTTCCTCCCAAAGGCTCCAGAGTTTCCAGTTGCAGCAACTTCAAAAGCTGATTGCAAAGATTCCATTTTCTCCCATGATAATGGAATCAATAGCACTCTTCCTCATGGCAAGAGCTCCAGAAGACTTTTTTTTTTTCCCCACTCATTTTAAGTGTTCAATTTTCAGTAACAAATAGGTTGTTGACTATGTATGTCCACAAACACTTCCAAGACAGCAGTGCCATCCCAAGCCATACATGTCGTTGGCTGCTTCTGATGTAAAATTCCAGGGAAAATACCAAGATACAAGCACAGGAAAATAAACCTGCCTGCTGTCAATGCTCCCTCCTAAGCCTCCAGTAATTTCCGTGCAGTAGTTCATCTTTAAAGATTTATTTCATTCTTTATTTATTTCTCCCTACTCCCTCATTGTTTGCACTTGCTGTGTCTGTCTTCCCTGTATCTTTAGAAGGCACCAGGAACGGAACCTGGAACCTCTGATGTGGGAGAGAGGCACCTAATCGCTTGAGTGATTCATCTTTAATTCAGCAACTTGGGACAGAGAATGTAGTGCTCACCAATGTCCATGCTCCCCTCTTCTTGGCCAGTTTTCCAGGTTCCTTGCAGGTAGGCAGGGCTGTGGGGGGAGTTCTGGCCAATGGAATGTGGATGTGATATTTGCCACTTGCACATCTAGCATCTTAAATCTTTCCCTCTTTGAGTTCAGCATGGATTTTGGAGGCCACTTGTTGAGGATAATGGCACCATAAGATGACTGCAAGTATACAACCCATTTCCCCTCACCAAACCACACTGAACAGTGACACGAACAAGAAAGGAACCTTTATTGTATTAATCCACTGACGTCTGCATACCTTGATTAACTCAGTTCCTTTTTCTATTCCCCACCCCAGCTAAATATTTTAGATTGCTGTTACAGCTTGTTGACAGTTTGAAAATGTCTTTAAGGGGGTGTCATAACATAAAGCTCTGCTTTGCCAGCAAAGCACTCAAATTCAAATATTGGAGTGTATTAGTCAGGGTCCTCCAGAGAAACAGAACTGACAGGTCTTTCTCCATATATATATAAATCATATGAGAGAGAGAGAGAGACAGAGAGAGAGAGAGAGAGATTATAGGAATTGGCTCACATGACCACTGGGGCTAGCAAGTCTGAATTCCTTAGGGCTGGCTGCAAGCTGGAAACTCTAATAAAGATGATTCTGAAGTCTGGAAAGTCTGAACTCTGTAGGGCAGATCACAAGCTGAAAACTCCTATAAAGGTGAAGTTGAAGCTGACTGGCTAAAGTGGAGGCAGAAATTCTTCTTTCTGATTTCTGAAATCCTCAGTTCTGGCTTTTAAGACCTCTGACTGATTAGATGAGGAGACTCCCCACATTGCTGAGGGCAATCTCCTTTGTTGATTGTAGATGCAATCAGTCATAGATGCATTCAACTAATTATAGATGCAAATCTATCTACAAAATATACTCATAGTAACAATCAGGCCAGTGCTTGATTGATGAAACAACTGGACACCATAACCTAATCAGTTGACAGGTGAAATTAAACACCACAAGGAGAGAGTTACTGGTAAGGTTCTGCCGATATGGTCCAAAGTCAGGAAAGTCATTAAATTTTTTGAGACATGAAAGTGTATTCACACGATGAGGTGTCACAGAGAGCTTGAGAAATCTAATGGGGAAATCTAACATTCACTTCTTTCCAACAAGTATTTTATTGTGCCATTGGCATCATGCCTACCACCTCCCTTCAGAAAACAAAGCTGAAAGCAAAAAGGCAAGCCCCTGCAGGCGGGAAAAAAGGCAAGCCCCTGCAAGCAAGGGCGAACCCCCGCGAGCAGGTGGGCCGCCGTGCCGGTGAGCTGACTCGGCAGGTCGCCCCAGCAGGGGGAGACAAGCAGACACAGAGGAACACAGAGAGAGAAAAAAATGAACACAGC
>PVKH010027926.1:0-12928 GCA_004027955.1 Chaetophractus vellerosus | reverse complement strand
AGGAGAGATGAGGATAGATAAGGAAGGAGTCAATGGACATTTAATCTATAAAGGATTTGGGAGCAGGGTGGAATAGAGGAATGCTGGGAGCTTTAAGAGTACAAGTAGATGAAAGATGGGATGGCTTTGTTAATATCAGACAAGGTTGACTTCAGGACAAGAAATATTATTTTTTAAAAGGCTATTATATAACAAATAAGGGGTCAATTCCTCAGACATGCAAACTGAAAGAACCAAAAGGTGAAATAGACAAATTCACAATTTTAGTTGGAGACTTTAGTACTCTTTCCTCAGTAATCCATAGAACTTGAAGATTGGAAATCAGTGCCTATCAAGCAATTTGACCTATTTGACTTTTAAAGAACATTGCACCCAACAACAGCAAAATACACATTCTTTTCAAGTATACATGAGGAATTCACCAAGTTAGATCATATTTTGGGGGCATAAAACAAACTTTGGCAAAATTAAAGAATTAAAACAATATAAAATATGTTCTCTGATCACAATGGAATTAAACTAGAAATTAATAACAAGATATCTGGACACTTGCTAAATATTTGGAAATTAAACAGATCACTTATAAATAACCCATGAGTCAAAGAAGGAAATTAAAAATATTTTAAATGCAATTACATTGGAAATCCACATAAAAATTTGTGGGACTGAGCTAATATGGTGCTTAGAGAAAAATATGTAGCCTTAAATGCTTATATTAGAAAACAAAAAAGGTTTCAAATCAATGATCTAAGCCTTAAAAAACTAAAACTCAGAAGTGCAAATTAAATCTAAAACAAGCAGAAACTAGGAAATAAAGATAAGAGCAGAAATCAATAAAATTAAAAATACATTAGAGAAAGTTACTAAAACCAAAAGCTGGTTCTTTAGAAGAGAAATACAATAGATAAATTTCTAGTCAAATTGATGAAGAGAAAAGAGACTGCTTTCAATATCAGGAATGAAAAAGGAGACATCACTATAGGCCCTGCCTGTACAGAACGGATAATATGGGAGTAGTATGAACAATTTCGATGTCAATACATTTGGTAGCTTAGATGTTCTTGAAGGCTAAACTATCAAAGTTTAAGAAGTAATAGATAATCTAAAAACTTACCTACAGGAAAACTTGGTGGCTTCTCTGGCAAATTCTCCAGACTTTTAAGGAAGAAATAATGCCAATTGTCTACAAGCTCTTCCAGAAAATAGAAGAGGAGAGAACATTTTCTAACTAATTTTTATGAGGCCAGGTTTACCTTGATACCAAAATTAGACAAAGATTTTACAAGGCCAATATTCCTCATGAACATAAACACAAAAATTCTTAACAAAATATTAGCAAATAGAATCCAATATAGAAAAAGAATAGAAAATACATCATGACCAAGTGGGTTTTATTCCAAGAATACAAGGTTGGCCTAAATCAATGCAATTCATCATATCAGTAGCCTAAAGAAAAAAAACCAAATGATCTCTCAATAGATGAAGAAAAAGCATTTTTTTTTACAAAAATATATCATCCATTCCTGATAAAAATCTCAGCAAACTAGGAACAGAAAGGAACTTCTTCAACCTGATTAAGACGTACAGCTATAACATCAAACTTAATCGTAAAAGATTAAGTGTTTTCCTTCTAAGGTCAGGAGCCAAGCAAGGGTGTTTGCTCTCACCACCCCTTTTCAACATCCTGGAGATCTTAGCCAGTGAAATAATTTAGTAAAAAGAAATAATGGACATACAGATTGGAAAGACAGAAATAAAAATGCCTTCATTTGCAGGTGTCATGATTGTCTATGTAGAAAAACCCAAGAAATCTACAACAAAGTTACTGGATCTAAGACTTTTTTTTTTTTAAGGGGGTACCAGGGATTGAACCTGGGACCTCATACATGGGAAGCGGGTGTTCAGCCACTGAGCTACACCCACTCCTACTAAGACATTTTTAACAAGGTCACAGGATACAAGATCAATATACAAAAATTTATTGTACTCTATATACAAACAACAAACAATTTGAATTTGATGAAAGTACCAATTATAATAACACCAAATCATGAAATACTTAGTGATAAATCTAACAAAATGTGTGCAAGATTTTGATATGAGAAATCAAAGAAGACCTAAATAAGTGGAGAGAGATACTATGTTCATGGATTGGAAGACTCAGTATTGGCAAAATGTCATTTCTTACCAGATTGATCTGTAGATTCAATAACATCACAATCACAATCTCAGCAGGCTTATTTGTGGAGATTGTCAGGATATTTCTAAAATTTATATAGAGAAGCAAAGACCTTAGAATAGCTAAAACAGTTTTGAAAAAGAAAAAATTGAATGACTCACACTACTCCGATATCAAGAATTTCTCTAAAGTACAATAATAAAGACAGTGTGGTATTGGTGAAAGGATAGAGACATAGGTCAATGGAACAGAATTTTGAGTCTAGAAATAGGCATATAGGTATTAATTTAATTTTTTTAATTTTAAAATTTTTAATTAGAGGAGTTGTGGATTTACGGAATAACCATGCATAAAATACAGAATTTCCATATCACACCCTATGATTAACACTTTGCATTATTTGCATGTGTGGTCCATTTGTTAAAATTGATAAAAGGGCATTTTTATAATTGTACTATTAACTATAGTCCATGGTTTACATTAGGGTTCACTGTGTTGTACAGCACTATGTGGTTATTTAAAAAATTTTTTATTCTAGTAACATATATATATATATATATATATATATATATAAATAACTTAAAATTTCTCCTTTTAGCCACATGCAAATATATAATTAAGTGCTGTAAATTATGTTCCCAATGTTGTGCTGTTATCACCACCATCTATTACCAAGATTTTTTGACAACAGTGTCAAGAAAGCTCAATGGAAAAATGGTAATCTTTACATAAGATAGTGCCAGAATAATTAGAAGTCCATATAAAAGGAAAATGAACTTTGACCCATATCTAGTACCATATACAAAAACTAGCTAAAAATGTATCATAGACCAAAATGTAAAATCTAAAACATTCTAAATTTCCTGTCCAGTATGGTAGCCACATGTGGCAATTTAAATTTAAATTAATTAAAATTAAATAAAAAATTCAGCTCGATAGTTCTTGCCACACTTTAAGTTCTTAATATTCACACGAGGATACCTATAACTAGCAAATTTGTCAGGCCCGATTATAGAACTTTTTCCATCATTGCAGAAAGTTCATTGTCATGGAACAATGCTATTCTAGAAGAAAACATAAGAAAATCTTTTTGATCTTATGCAAAGATTTCTTAGGATACAGAAAGCATGAACCATAAAAGAAAAAATGGATAACTTGGGTTTGATTGAAATAAAAAACATCTGATTTTTGAAAGGCTCTTTTAAGAAAATGAAAGGACAAGCCACAGATTGGGAAGAAAATATTTGCAAAACACATATTTGATAAAGAACTGGCAGCCAGAATATTAAAAACTTTCAAAATATAATGATAATAAAAAATAAGTGGGCCAAATATTTGAACAGACAGTTTATCGAAAAAGATACATATATACATATTATTAAACTTTCTAATCTTGTACTGGTATATATTACTTTTTTTATCACAAGGGTGGTTTGTGTGTGGAGTTTATGGTTCATGTTTGTTTTCTTTGTATATATGTATATATATATGTGTGTGTAAAAAAGCAAACCATCATTTTATACTTATTTTTCATTGTCCAAGAGGATAGTGAAGGTAAAAGGAAGCAACAGGCTCTCCTAGGCAATCATATATAGCTTTATCAATTTATAAAATCATGTTAATGCACTGATTTGTCCAGCCTGCTTGGAACATGAGGAAATATGACATTTCTGATTGTATTCAAATCAGTCAGAACTTGAAAACAGTGATATAAGTGCTTTGTTTTTCTTGTCTTATATCTAAGTACTCCCCTAGATTTTGCTTAGACGTACATGGTAGGTAGAATATTGGCCCCTCAAACATGTCCACATCCTAATCACTGAACTCTGTGAATATGTTACCTTATATGGCAAAAGGGACTTCACAGATATGATTAATTTAAGAATTTTGAGAAGGTGGTAGTGGTGGTGGGATTATCCTGCATTATCCAGGTGGACCCAGTGTAATCACAAGGGTTCTTTTTTTTTTTAAGATTTATTTTATTTATTCGCCCCCCTTCATTGTTTGTGCTCTCTGTGTCCATTTGCTGTGTGCTTGTCCTCCCTTTAGGAGGTACCAGGAACCGAACCTGGGACCTCCCATTTTGGAGAGAGGTGCTCAGTCGCTTGAGCCACCTCGGCTCCCTGCTGTGTTGTGTCTCTTGTTTCCTCTTTGTATCTCCTTGTTGCGTCATCTTGTTGTGTCAGCTTGCTGCGCCAGACAGTTGCACCAGCACGATGTCTTGCTTGTTTTCTCCAGGAGCACCGGGAGCCAAACCCAGGACCTCCCATGTGGTAGGTGGGAGCCCAGTCGCTTGAGTCACATCCCCTTCCCAAGGGTTCTAATAAATAAAAGGGAGGTGGGAGAGTCAGAGTAATGCCATGTGAAATAGAAGGGGGCTACAAGCCAAGGAATATGGCAGGCAGCCTCTAGAAGTTGGAAAAGGCAAGGAAATAGATTTTCCCCAAGGACCTCCAGAAGTAATGCAGCCCTGCCAATCCACTTTAGTCTTCGGCCAACTAGAACTATAAGGTAATAAATATGCAGTGTTTTAAGACAGTATGTTTGTATGGTAATTTGATACAATAGAAATAGGAAATTAATATAACATACATACAGGAACGTTCCATTTGTAAGTTCTAAAACGTAGTCAATTAAACACTTCTCTTTTAAATAGGTAGGGGCACACCTTAACTATTTAGTCTCACTACCAGCTTTATCCTACTCCTATCCATGTATTTATTTATATACTTAGTCTAACTGCCAGCCTTCTCATACTCCCCAGTGAGCTGATTTCTGGTCTTCCCCTCCTACCCAACTCTATGAAATGATACGTAGATTAAAAAGTATGCACATATTGAAAGTATTGTGACTCGACCCAAACATTACTAGTGTTTCTAGATTATGGACTCTGGACCATCTGCATCAGAATCATATGGGGAGCAAGGTAAACATGCAAATTCTTAAGCCTGGCCCATCACCCCTCTCAGTAGTTTTTTTTTTTTTTTGAGTCAAGTTTATTGAGGTATAATTTACATGTAGTGAAATTTACCCTTTTTTAGGTATACAGTTCTATGAATTTTAAAAAACTTACATGGTCACCTAACCACTGACACACTCAAGATATTTCCATTATCTGAAATATTTCACTAATATGTCTTTGTCTTTATAAGAAATCCCCTTCCTGTATCCCCAGTCTCTAGTAACCACTGATCTGATTTCTGTCCCTAAATTTGTACCTTTTCCAGAATGTCATATAAATGGAATAATACCTTCTGTAGCCTTTTGACTCTGGCTTCATTTAATTAACATAATGCTTTTGAGATTCATCGATGTACTTGCAGGTTCATTCCTTTTATTGTGACAAATGTCCCATTTATGTATTCACCCCAATTTGCTTATCCATTCTCTAGTTGATAGGCATTTGTTTTGTTTCCAGTTTGGGGTGACATGAATAAGTTGTTTATAATATGCCTAGAGGCTTTTGTGTGGATATATTCATTTCTCATAGATATATAATTAGTAGTGGGATTTCTGAGTCATGTTAAGTGTGCTTAACTTATTTTAAAAATGCCCAACTGTTTTCCAAAATGGTTGTACCATTTGCCCACCAGCAATTGTGAGAGCTTCAGTTTAAATATTATGGAATTTTACAAAATGATAAATTAAGGACTTCCACTCCACTCCTAGGTCTCTTTCCCATTGTTAAATTTCTAGGATTCGCAAACATTCTAAATTAAATTTGTTAAATCTGGTCGGGAGAGTGTGACTCAGTCAAAGACTTATATAATGTTTATATATAAATGAACTACAATTCTTTGTTACCCCAAATGGTCATAATTTCCTTACGTTATCTAAAATGTCTTCAGGTAAATCTTATATGGATTGTTGTTTTTTTTTTTTAGCATTGATAGACAAAGATGTGGGATGAGGAGAGGAGTATGGAAGTATAGGTGGGTCCGAATTTACAAATTCATGGAGACAATACTCAATCATAGCTTTAAATGTTATAAAAATTGAAAGAAGGGAGAGAGAGATTGGGGTCATTTGATTAGAAGTGTTAGTGGAATGCTCTGGATCCTTGGCTTCTAGGTTCTTGGCTTATGTCTCATAAAAGAATTTAAGGACATGCCATATGGTAGGCAAGGAAGGAAAGAGTTTATTAAGAAACAAGAAAGGAAAAACAGTACACAATCTGAGACATAGATTGTGGGTGTGCTGCAGGGTGAGATGTGCATGGGGCCCCAAGTTAGGCCTTTTTAAAGTCTTTTCTCCTCCCCTTTTCTAATGTTGGGGAGGGGCCCCAGTTGTTTGCTGTTCTGATTGGTTGCCCCACCTGTTAATTCTCAGGGTCCAAAGAGGAGGCTTTTTGTTTGGAGGTATCCAGGGCTTGCCCTTGCCCCTTGACCCCAGAAAGAGTTCTAAATGGGACCTCGTGGCCAGGGTCTCGCAGGATCTTTCCGGCTTTGTTCTTTAGTAAGCGGCCTTTCCCTGAGGAGGTTTCCTGGTGGTGTCTCATGGCCATGTTGTCTGCCAGCCGTTTTCTCTGCTGGGTCTCAGCCTGCCTTCCCTCTTTCACTATTCTAACCTGCCTCAGAAGGAGCAACTTCGAGGATGGTTTTGAATTGTGACACAGGGCCATTTGAGCCAGTAGAATTTATCCTGAATGGTCAGTTGGCAGCAAAAAGACTAGTGACTACCTGATTTTTTGTTCTATTTGCAACTTCTTTGGGGCCACTGCTATAAGTTCCTTTCATGATAGACTCCTCATTGGTCCTGGTTTAAAAACAATCAAGCAGATAAATGAAGGCTTACAAGCAATCTTTTTTTCCCCCTTCAAATGTATTGAGCCCTTAATGTGGCAGGAACTGTGCTAAGTCCTGATGATGCTGAAATGAACTAGTTTTGTAGCCCTTACCCTTAAGAACTCTTATTTTTCTTTGCATCTCTTAGAACTACTCTTAACTGTAACTTACAGATCTTCCCCAAACAGGGGAGGAAGAGAGAGGTGGAAGCACAAGGACCTTATCAGCAGGATTGCACCTAGCCTAGTGAAGCATTGGGATATATGGAATCAGGTGATCTGGCTTTGAATCCCGGATGCTCTAGTTTGGCCAAATCACTTCAATTTCCAACACTGATTTCTTCTTTTCTTTGATAGTGATATATCAGGGAGAAAAAAATGCTATTATGAAAGCTGTTCTGTTTGCTCTTTGAGTTGGTAGCTAAGGACAGCAGAATTATGGTCATTGCGCTTGGCCAAGATAAAGAGCTAATCTAGTTAGGGGTGGTTTGGACTTGGGGACTAAAAGTGCTCCGCATAATAAAGAAACAAGAACTTTTAGTTTTTACTTGAAGTAGGAAGGAAGATTTTTTTGTTTTTATTTTGCTTGCTTGTTTGGGCAGGGGTGGTGAGAGAAAGTGGGCACCAGCAGCAACCTAGGGGTGAGAAGAGAAATTGTTCCTCCTATGGCAGAGAAGAACGGGGGTGGAGGTGGGTACTGCTTTGATGTCTGAGTCTCAATTTTAAATTGTTTCCTATTCTTTGTTATAGTGTTTCTCCAGTAAAGATCTGCTCTTCACCCAGATGTTAATAGTGCTTTGGGGACGGTAAGGAGATAGGGCTGTTTCAACACTGGGGTGAAATGGAATAGAGGAGAGATGGTGAAAAGCGACAGAGAATTGGGTTGGAATCGGGATTTAGGAAAAAAAAATGACAAAAGATCATTAGGAAGGTGTAAGCACCCTTCTTTTGATCCTTAAAAATATTGAAGGTCCTTGGCTTCCTATAGAATTTGTATTTGAATGCTAAGTGAAAACAGTAAAATTTAGGGCTATTCAGATATCAGGGATAATTATTTAACAGAATTGGAGGTTTAAATGAGAATGCAGGTGAAAGCACTTCATAAACTAAGGAACTATCATCCCTAAGATAAAACATCTTTCTATGAAGATTGTGAAAAAAAATGGTTAGGTTTGAATTCAACACTGAAAACAAATATGAGAATAATTATCTGGGAGCCATGAGATATATGATGGGTTTCTTTATGAATTCAGTTCAAACTGATAATTAAAACATCACTTGAGGGCGCCACTATAGCTCAGTGGTTTGAGTGCCTGCTTGCCATGTACAAGGTCCCGGGTTCAATCCCTGGTACCTTCTGAAAAAAAGAGTGTTAAAATAAAGCTAAACTTACTTTAAAAAAAAAAACAAAAAACATCATTTGAAGGTTAGAGATAAAATCAAATGACTCTGGATGAACTCAAATGTGTCATGTTAACAGATGTGAATTTAGGATATCAAGGTAATAACAGATCCTTTTAGTAGGTACAGAAAGAAACTTTTGGTCATGCAATATCTAGCTTTGATTGTGGGTAGGTATGAGAAAAAGGAAATGATTATGTTGCAAAGGAATGAGAAATAACCTGTATTGATTCTCTTATATTAGATATTTGGCATATGTTGTCTTTCTTTCTTTCTTTCTTTTTTTTGTTGTTGTTACATATCCCTCCCCTTTTCTGCTTGCTCTTGCTATGTGTTCATTTTTTGTGTTCTTCTATGTCTGCTTTGTCTCCCCCCGCTGCGGCGATGCGCTAAGTTAGCTCACTGCGCAGGCGGCTTGCCCCGCTTGTGGGCGGGTCTGCTTCCGTTCCCAGGCAGCTTTTTTTGCTCCGTTCGCGGGTGGCTTTGCTCCGATCGCAGGCAGCTCGCCCTGCCTATGGCAGCTTTTGCCCTGCCCGTGGTGGCTTTGCCCTGCCCGTGGCGGCTTTTTGCCCTGCCCATGGCGACTCTGCCCCGCCCACGGTGGCTTTGCCTTCTTAGGCAGTCTGCCCACTCGGAGAGGTCCCCGGGAACCGAACCCGGGGCCTCCCATGTGCTGTACTGGCACCCTATCCACTGGGCTATACAGCCGGCCTCTGTTGTCTTTCTTAATGTCCATTATTGCCCAAAGAGCTAAGTGGTAATATCTATACTCTTTAGATGGGGGAATTGAACATTAAAATGAATAATATACTCAAAGTTATACCATTTAAGTGGTAGAACTTACAAGACTCTTGTCAACTTAATGGTCTGTGTTCTACCATGCTGCATGGGGGCTCTGATGAATATTATATTATTAGCATGCTTTTGAGTGGTTCAAGTCTCCTTGTCCCTTTCATATCAAATCTTGTTTTTCTTCCAGAGAACTTTTACAGAAAGCTTCTGACTAGTCTTCCATTGTCTTTATGAGTTCAGTATAGGTAACATGTAAAAAAAAAAAAAGACCCTGGATCGTTTGAAGTACCATTCTTTATATGGGACCAACCATCTTTTGTGAGGCAATTAAAAAAATGCCGGCAAACTCTTTCCATTAGTGCTTCTTGCATACAGTATGCATTTCTTATGTTGTGGGACTCTTTTTTGTTGTTGTTCAGAATTCACCTTAGGGGTTTTCTCAAACTCTGCCTTCTTATTCTACAGTGGTTTTTAGCTTTCTTTTTTTTTTTTTTTCCAGGCTGGGTGGATGATGCAGTTTCACTTCTAGGTGTTAGGATTCTCTCTTTCACACTGGTTTGTCATGACCTTAAAGTATTTTAGGTATAAGTATTTTGAGTTTCTCCTCTGGCAATTTTTTAAAATAAATGTAATACGCCAGTGAGCTAGAGATTTGTTTTACCGAATAAGTTTAAAATACCAACAGCTGAAGAGTCCATAAGCATTGGTTGTTCAAATATAAAACCTGGCCAGCTGTGTACTTCTTTATTTTCATTTGGTAGCATTTTGGGTTCAAACTTAAAAGCTAGTTAGGCTTCTGAATCAGCCTTTAGGTTGCAAGGGTTGATGACTATGGCATATAATACCAAAGACTGAAATGTTTGTTATGATGATCATAATTATCTTAATTTATAATTGCCATCATAGCTCTCTTGGTCAAATAACTGATGAGGCCTAAAGTTTTGAGCTGCAACCACCCACAAAAACCACACACGACATTTTACTCAAAACTTTACTTTAACCACTTCTTTGTGATGCAAAACTAGTGGAATTTTGGGTACTTTCTGTAAAATCGAAATCTTTATGGGGGTTTTCCAACATTCTAGTTGACTGCTAACAAATTATCAGTATAACTAACAAGAGCAAAGCAGCTGGCTAATAAACATCGACTTCTGTGGTAGGATAGGATACTTGTCTATACCTGAATATTTTCACTTGGAGGAAGCCACATTGATGAGGTTGAGAGAAATGATTCTTCTTTTGAAAAAATACAGCTAAATAAGAGATATTTATATAGAGATTTGCAGTAATAGAAGAAAGAGATTTTTAGGAGTTCATGGGCTTCTTATCTTTGCCACAAACTTTTCAGTATTCATTCATATTCAATACTTTCTAATTTGTAGAGCCTCTTAAGAAAGAGATTTGGAACAAATCAATTTGTATTGTTTGACATGTAGGACACAAAACTCTGCATAAGAACTTTGTGTAAAAGGGAGAACTGTTATGGGAAACTGATTACTGATAAGATATTACAGCCTTATTATAGAAGGGAGATGGCATGGTGAGCTCTTTCTGAATTTGGCTAAATCAGGAAACCTTTGTTTATTTTGGAGCTGAGTCCTTGGGCAAGTCACTTTACCTTTCTAAGGGCTCAATTTCTTATCTTTAAAATAAGTTTCACTCCTGCTGTCAGTAGATACAGCATATTGTCTGAAGAGTCTTCCTTAGGAGTCTTTTTAAAATTTATATCCTGCTTTCTGTAAAGGTGACTTTTGTCATACAATTTGTCTTCCATCAAGCACATATTTTTATTTTTAATATCTGTGAAAATATTTTAGTATAAAATCAATTCTACTTTTATAAGTATGTAATCCTCCTTTTGTGTTTAATATTTTTGAAGACATAAATTTCCTTCTAAGTCAGACTGATGTCTCATGATTAGCCTTAAAATAACTGCCATGATGCTTTATCCAAACTATCTACAGTAAGAGGACACAGAAATCTAGAATTGAGTTTTTAACAGATTAACTCCTTAGTCTACCAGAAAAGTCATATGTAACTTTATTTTAAACTCAAAAAAATCAAAACAGAAAAAGGCTGCTTAACAAGTTATGGAAACATTACTCCAAAAAAGGCACTTTTATCTCATCTAATTCCAACTACTAACTCAGTTGTTCCAGGGAAGTTTAGAGTTCTTACACAGAAGATCTTGATCATTTTCCCACTAGTACATAAATAAACCTTTGTTTAATTTGCTACTGTGAAGATTGAGTTGCTGGTTAACTCCCATGAATAAAGTATGCTTGTTGGGAGTTAAACTGTAAAAAAGAAAAAAAAAAATTTTTTACAGGCGCAAAATCAAGCAATCCATTTTCAGAAAGTATAAGCACATTTTAGAAAATTGACTGAGGAACAATAAATAAGGAATGTGAACTTGGATACAAACCAAGTAAGTCGAATCAAATTGTTAAATAATGAAAAAGTTTGTGTTTTATGTTTGGTGTGTGTGTGTGAGGGGTGCATAGGGTGCAAGTTGAGAAGATACAGTACTAAGAAAAACTGAAGAAAATGGATTAATATCATTTAAAGATTTAAGACCAGAGCAAATGAAGAGTAGAAGTTTCATTTGTGTGGGGGTATGGGGGGTTTATCACTACAGGTTTAGGGGCACAGAGGAAGGAAAGGCTAAGATACCATAAATGTTAGAAAAGTGGAATAAAATTTCTCAGACCCTTTAACAAATGGCTTAGTCAAGGGAATAAATAGGCAAAAGCTTGAAATTTGAATTCGTGTTATAGCAAAATTTTAAAATTAAAGTAATAATGGCATTCTTGCATCTCAGCATAATATTACCATACTGGATACTCTGCCTGATAACACTGATTCTTCATCTGGGTAGGTAACTATGAAGGTGACTTGGACTTTGGTCCTTGAAATAGAGGTGTTGAAAAAGGGAATATCTGATCTGGAGAAAGAGGCATAATTACAATTACACATCAAAGGTCATGAAGTTTTAACTTCAGATTTTTTTTTTTTCAATTGTACCAGCTTTAGTGTTCAGACCCAATCTCCAGGGGTAGGATCTATTGCATATAGGGTGGAGTGTCATGCCAATTCCATTTATTTTCTGCTGAAGGTGGCACATTGAATGAAGATTTATATTTTAAGTGACAGGATTCACATGAAACATGACAAACCTGTAGAAGCCGCAATCTGAACATGTCAACACAGAACTTTCCAGTGAACTGGTTGGGACTTTGGAGACAAACCACACACACACTGTCACATTGTGTTGAACATCTTGAGAGAGATCAAAGAGAAAACCCAAGGGAAGAGCAAGTCCTTGCTGGCCAAAGCATGTGTTGTGGGTTTTAGCTTAGCAATTGCCATTTTGTTTATAGATGAAAGAATGTATCTATCTTGGGCTTGCCTTATTATGGGAAAGTTTTGTGGAGATATACTATATTGACTGGAAAATTAACTTTTTAAAAATTAAATTTATAAAGTAGAAGCATTGGTTATGAAACTAGCCATTTAACTGGAATTTAATCCTGACTTAGTTCCAATATTGGGTGGTAATCTTATTTACCAAACCAGTGTCAAAAGGACGGTCAGGGCGAGCATTGCTTTGAGGAGGGAACACGTTTTACTACATTTGGATAGAAGAGTTAGCTTGTAAAAACACTTCAGACTGTCTTGGCTGAAAGACCCTGATCCCAAGGTATGAGCTAAAACTTCAATTGTTAGTGATGTTCCGCCTTACAGATGGAGGCAAGTTAAAAGTTTCTCCTCCC
>PVKH010027925.1:0-12928 GCA_004027955.1 Chaetophractus vellerosus | reverse complement strand
GATCTAGGAACCTAGATGATTAACAAAAAAGAACAAAATGTTAAGATAAGTAACTGTATATAGGTTACGCATTGTTCTTAAGTTTTAACTGCAGTTAAGCATGGTTTTCTTTCTGCATTATCTCATCCCCTGAAGGATGCCAGTTTGAAAAATGTAAGAGAGGGGTTGGGGGGATACGGGTATCATTTCATTATTTGTCAGCCATAATTAAATGCCCTTAGGTTTTTGGAGAAGAGATTAACCTGCGGCTCAACGTTTAAATCAAATCCAGCAATAAAATTCTTTCAAAGGCAAAAAGCCAGACAACCAACCTTGGGGAGAACCTGAGACAGGAAAGGCTTCCAAGCAGGCCCTGTGCCCTCCACGTAGCACGTGCTTCCAGCTGTGCTGTGGAGTGAACAGAGCAGACAGCCTGCCCTTTATACAGCTCTCCACGGGCGGCAGAGCGTGAGTGGGTCCTGGCCCTGGGGACTCGCTGCTCTGGGATTTTGAATCTTTGCTTCAATGAGGTTTCTCTACGATTGGCCCTTGAGTGGGAATGCTGGTTTTCACTTTCACTGCTGTGGGATATGCACACTAAGTTTTCCACCAAAGTAGTCATGCCCCTGTCTTGTTTAATGTGGGCTTAGATTGCAGTTTTACCCCCAGCCTCTAAATGGCCTGGATTTCCACCATCACACCCCTTCAGTTTTACCTTAGTTCACCCTCCTGTGGGTATTGGCTACAGAGCTCTTTAAGAATCAGATGAAGCATAGGTCTTTTGCTATCCTTGTGTCCCGTTTTTCACCTGACATGGAAATTGAATTTGCTATCAGATAATGCCACTGAATGCCTCTGGTTCAGGTCAAATATTTTGCCCCTTGCACTTGGGAGTTTCTGTTTTACCATTATCTTAACCTTTCACAGCCTCTTAATTAGAATGTATTGCTAGAGGACAAGTAGCATTGTCAAAGTTAGTGCATTTTATAAAAATACACAAAAGCACCAGACAAGCAGCTGTAGTGCCAACTTATTCAGATGTGACCCTGAGATTCCCCAGAGGGGCATCTTCATTGTTTTCTTTCTTTGTTCCAGAAGCAAAGGCCGATAATGAACCGAGCTGTTCGCCGGCAGCTCAAGAACTGTTGACAAGGCTGGGATTTTTACTGGGAGAAGGGATCCCAAGTGCCACACACATAACCATTGAAGAACAAAATGAAACCATGGTAATGGCAGAGGAGAGGAGGAGACTGCATTTCCTACCTGCTCAGGGGTGAATGAAGCGCTAACCTCCTCCTTTCCCTCCTTGAGTGGGGAAGACGTTTTGGGTCAAATGAGTTCTGGGCTGTTGTGTCTTGAAATTTATTTCAACAGTTTGTTTCTGGGGTTTTGCTGTGGGGAGAAGCAGAGGGAAGGAAAAATTAAGAGAATGTCCAAGTTAACCTTCTGGTCACCAACCTGAGAAGAATGGCTCAATGAATTAAAGTGGCTAAAAGAATTCCTTAATAATGACACTAACTTTATCTTTATAGCACCATTCTTTTCATCTGGCTGCTTTGGTATTATGCTTTCCTGTGCTTTTTTAGCTGCTGAGATTTTGGAGTGTCAGTGAAGCGAGGAAAAGATTTATAGGAGATAAGGCAGAGACAAAATAAGATGAGATCAAATAGTTCATCTAGGGGGAGAGGCATCCCTGCCCACCCCCCTTTCCTCCCCCATCCTAGGGAACAGCAACGCACAGCCTGGCACTTTAGAGATGTGTGCGTTTGAATAGCAATGAGGGGCTGGAGCTTCTGTCCCCCTTTGAGAATTTCTGTGAGGGTGTCGTGCATTGATTGAGATTGCAGTGGCCACCAGTTTCCTTCCGCCTGATCATCGCAGAGCCCATAAATCTTCAGGAATTGAATCAGGTTGCAGTGCTCATGAAACATTACAAAAACAGAGTCCCCAGATTTTCCGTACAGAGGTCAAATAACCCATTTGTCTTCTGCAGACTTTAAATGAAAGGAAGTCTGCCTGTTGGCTATTTACGTTTTACAAATGTGCATTCCCACCAAATTATTTCTGAGACTGCCCTTTTCATAAAAAAGAAAATCACAAAGAAGGGGGAAAGAACAAAGATATTTGTCTTTTAAAATTTAGAGACCATGTGTATAGTTAGCTTCCCTAGATTTTAAAAGCTGCCTTCCATTTCTCCTGCAGAAAGGATTTTTTTAGTGTCATTGTTTTAATGTCGAAAACAAGAGTGTGCAGAAGCATTGTGTCGGCCGCACTAACTCCTCGTTCCGTTTGTCCTGCAGTGCACAGCTCCCACCCAAGGCGTCAGTCCTTGCTCAACACTAACCAGCAGCACCGCATCTCCCAGCACCGAGAGCCCCTGCTCAACCTTGAATAGCTGTGTCAGCAAGACGGCTGCCAACAAAAGTCCCTGTGAGACCATTAGCAGCCCTAGTTCCACCCTGGAAAGCAAGGACAGTGGAATTATAGGTAAGACACAAAGACGCACGCTGCTCGGTCATCTAGCGGCTCAACGCGTGTCAGCCAGTGCCTTACCCAAGTGCCCCTCTAAGAGGGTCTTTACGGTGGTGTGTGAAGGTTGGTTTGCCAGTCCCTGCCCTTTCTTTTGCAGGCGGCACTGGCCCCATGTGCTGATGAGAGAATGAAGTGTCGGCTTTTAAATTCCTCGATGTTTATTTTACAGTGTGCTCATCTGGTAAAAAATTTTCAAGATCAGAGTTGGCCTGTGAAGTTAAAAGAATCTTCTTCCTCACCAGTTAATTGCATTTGTTGGGGAGCCAGTCACAGCGGGACATACAGCAGCAGGGCAGTGAAACCCCTGCCTGTTGAGAGGTCTTCCCAGCCCAGTCTCTGGGTCACTTATTTCCCCTACAACAGTTCAGGCGTTTGTTCTTCAGAGTTTCTTCTAATGGGGTCTGGCCACTGTTTTGAGGCTGGGATCTTCTAAGGATGTTCTGCCCGTGCCCCTCCATGTCCATGTCCACACATAGGTGTAGTTACTGTCCACTGAGGGTCAGGAGGCAAGGTTTCTAGTCCTGACGCTTAAGCCATTTAGCCCAGTGACTTGAGCAACATTTAATTAACGTCTCTGTACACTACCTCCTTCTCTGTAAAATTAAAGACTTGGACGAAATCAGTGACTTCTAATTCCAGATATGCATTAGAATCATTCTAAGGATTTTGTTAAGAACCCTTATTTTTCTCTCCCATCCTAGACAGACTGCACCCCCCTCCCCCCCCCATTTCTGGAGGTGGGCCTGGGCCTCTGTGTTTGCCAGGTCTCCAGCTCGGTGCCACTCAGCTAACAGACACGTGGAACTACTGGATGGGATTGCTCGGGTCCTCTTCTCTAAAACCGCAGTGTCATTTAGTAGTGGAGCTCTACTGAACAACTTAGCTCCTTTCACTTTGCTGAATTATGCATGAATTTGAGGGACATTGAATGTATTATTATGGATTAAAACCCCACTTATGTCCACATTAATGTGTAATCAAATGGAATGGCATTTGAGCTCCTGTTTCCTTTGGTGCCCTGCATTGCTGTCACGTGTAGTTTGAATAACCAAATTGCAGCCTCATGCAGTCCATGTTTTGGAGATTGCCCCTGATCTGTGAGAGTCCTGGGAATGGGCTGTGGACTCTCTTGTGTGGAGTTCACCATGGCTTTGTGGGGGTCCCTCAGCTTAAGGAAGGTGGCCACTTCCTTTGGTTTTCACTTTGATCAGAATCTTTACTGGACTGAGGTTTTGTTTTGTTTTAACTGCTTTCTTAAGCTATAACTCCCCTATCATAAAATTCACCTATTGAAACTATTGGATGGTTTTTAGCATATTCAGGCTTGTGTAGTCATTGCCACTGTCTAATTTTAGAGCATTGTTGTCACCCCAAGAAGAAATCCTGTACCCACAAGTTGTCATTCCCCATTCACCATCCATGCCCTCCACCCCTGGCAACTGCTAATCTACTTTCTGTGTCTGGATTTGCCTCTTCTAGACATTTCATTTAAATGGTGAGCTGAAGTGTTTTTTAATAGGAAATTTAAGTTCTTTTCACTCTGCTTTAAGCCCTTCCAAGTAAGCTTATTCTGCTAATTCCCTTTTCTCATCTTACCCTGCCTCCCCACCTGCTGTTTAGTCTAGTCCAGCTAAGTTTTCCAATGTGACTTCTGTTCTCGGTAGACCATCGTCGTTAATTCTGTGATAGCCAGATGACTTTCTTCACATCTGAAATGTCATGTCCTCTGGAAGGTTTATCTTCCTTCCAGGAATTGGCCAATTGTATAATTTCTGAACAGAAATGTTCTTTTTATTGTATGCTCAGCATTGGCATTGCAAGCCGCTGACTTTAACCAAGTCAGTTTCTTGTTTTGCTTGTTGCACATTTTTTCAGTAGCAGAGGATCACCCATACTCATTCTTCTCGCTCTCCCTCCCCCCTCCCCTCAATTGAGGTACAGTGCTGCAGCTCTAAAAGAGTTCTAATCAGGGATGAGAAAAGCGGTTCATGTGGTTCTCTGTATTGTCAGCGAAAGACTGAGCTGCAGAAATATCGAGGCTCTTACTTAGTACTTGGTTTAATTTAGCCCTGTCCCATCCCAGACTGGTTAGTTCCCTATTGTCTGCTCCCGACAGCACCACGTTTTCCTTCACTGTACTTGCTTTATTATTTAATTTTGTCTCCACAAAGACAGGGGTCTCATCTTTAGCATTATGTCTATTTCCCAAGTTCTTAGCACAGTGTCGGATGAGAAATGATGGAAGGAGAATTGTCGCTACTATCAACTTGCATTGAAGGAAGGACCATTTCGTTGGTTTCTGAAGAAGCTATGCAGGATTCAGTTGCATGTTGGCTTTGTGAAATCCTCTAATGTCCGCTTGTATGTAAGCTCTGTCTTGTAGTTAAAGCTAAGTGGCGCATTTCCTGTTGAGACTACCCTTCTGTTCTCAGCTCAAGCCAATGTGTTCCCTTAACTCAGCTGAACTTGAAAAGTGGGGACAATTAAGATGAAAATGGGGGAGTGAGGAAATGGTTAGCAAGCCCTTCTTTCATAGAAGACCCCACCTTCTGGAGATTGAGGTTCGCGCAGCTGTTGCACAGAGCAGGATGGTAGGTGGATAAGAGGGGAACCCTGTGCCAGTGACAGTGCTCTTTTGTTCTCTTCCCTTCGTGGCCTGTAGAATGAGAACCTGTTGCTAGGGGCCATATGACATGTGTAGGGAGGAAAAGGAAGAGAAGCAAGTATGTGTTTCCTAGGAAGACCATAGCGACATGCCTTTGAAGGGGCAGGAGTGGTGGATCAGAGAAGGGAAAGAGCTTCCTCTTAAATCAATTCAGGGTTTGCAGGTGCCCTTGTCTCTCCAGGAAGCAGGTATCTGACTCAGTGGTGGTTCTGTGGTTGGTGGGGGAAGGAGCATGCTTTTCCTCCCTGAAGAACGTGCTGGTTTTTATCCGGTGTAGACTGGGAATAGCAGCCTTTAGGCATCTTCAATGTTTAATGGAGTGAAATATTCAAGAACACAGTGATCCTAGTGGGCAGAGATGAATGTGAGATACTTGGCTTCCTGCTTTGGAAGGCCTGGCAGCTGCTTGTAAATAGACTGGTGAAGAGCCACGTTCCAAATTGCACAGTGCCTGGGGAAGGGGAGGAAGAGGCTTTCCACTTAATTTTCCATTTTAAGAAGTCTAGGATTTGCCAACCAGTAGAGCTGGGGGTTGGAATGGAGAAGCTTCTGGGGAATGGGTCGCTGCAAAGCGCACACACTGCCTTGGCAGGACAAGCCTCGGTAGCATAGGCTTCCACACGAGGTTCTCACCCATTGTTCCATGGCCGTTATTTGCAGAGTGTATTTAGGGGAAATCTCAAACAGTGCTAACTCACCTTAATTCCTGGGTCTCCCTAACAACTGGAGTGCATTTCCATTGTGCTGATTATATTTAATCTACATAATTTTGGCAGAAGATGAAGGGAAAGGAAACTGTGTTCCTACATGCCCAGGGGCAGCCTTCCCAGGGCTGCTGCAGGGTGCTCTGTGTTCTGCAGCCACTGATTTTGACATACTGCTGGTTAAGAGAATTTTCTTTTTAGGAACCGCTTAGTAGGAGAAAGGACGGAATGGTGACCATTAAAAGGATTTCTTGGAGCCCTTGCAGCCTTTCCCGGCAGAGGCCAGGGTTTAGCAGCACCTTCCCCTCTCCCTGTTCCAACTTCATTATGTTATCCAGAGGGGAGTCTCACTTCCTCCTATTTCAGAAGGTCCAAACTCTTCCAACATAAATGTCTTTAGAGGTATAGTAACTCTGTCATGTAGAAATACAGTCTAAGCTGGATGGGATTAACTAAATTCTTTCTGAATAAGTTTATTTTTTTAAATAAAGTTCCTTGCTCTCTAGATATTAAAGTCATTGGCATTACCTAAAAGTTGAGGGTCTGATTTTCAAATTTACAATGTGAAAACCAGCTGTCCCCAGTCACTGTAGAGTAGCTTTTCAATTACTTGGTTTGAAAAGAAAAACTTGATAAAGAATTATGCTTTTAAAGGCATTTCCTTCATGCGTGAGAAAACATTTTTTTAGTGACACTCCTTTGACTAACTTACTTCCAAAGGGGTTACCCATTTCCTCTGTTTTAATCGCAGCTTAGAAAAAACTTGTGTGTTCATTGGGATGTGTGTGAAAACCAATGACAAAAGAACATCACTGAAAATAGTGTTTTAAAAGCATATTATTTAATTTTTGTTTATAGCCATATCATAAATATTTTATACACACACATATTTAGGAAGAAAGAGAGAGGGTGGGGAAGAAACAAACAAAATCCATCTGTCCTGTCAATGCTAAAAAAAAAAAAATCCTTTCCATCCATTAATGGTAAATGTGTCCAGGAGAAGACCTTTCTGGTGACAATTAGAAAAATCCTGGCTGAGGGCATGGCCCGGTTAAAAGTCAGTCATCCTTTACGTTCCCATCCCCTCCTGCCTGCCTTTACCTGCTGAAATGTGTGATCTGCAAAATGTTTCTCTAGTGTCCTGAATGTTTCCTTTTGAGAAATGGGTTGATGGAGTTAGGGCCGCCCATGAAGAAGAGGGATGCCATGCAGCCGAGTGGGTGGCAGCTGCCTTTCCCTCACTGGGAGTGTTTCCCACACAGAGCAGGTGTGTCGCCGCCCGCCCAGCTCCCCAACCTCTTAGCTGGAACCCGTGCGCCATCACATTCCACCTGGCCAGGTAGCTCTCGGGATGATTAAGTGCTCAGAATTTGAAAAGGGCGAAGCATGAACTTCTAGGCTCTTCCTGCTGCCTTTTCTTATCCTTTCCTCCTGGGGGCTTCCATTTGTTTTCCTCCTGCTCACTGTGAAGCTGGGAGGCAGGTATAAATTGAAACAGTGGAATACCTTCACAAAATCATGTTTTTCCTGCAAAAGTGGATGCAGTAAGGTAAGGTACTTGGTTAGCATCCTGCTGGCGCTTACTAGCGTTCGATAACTTGTAAATCCTACCATTTTTATTTCGTATTAATGCTGCTTTCTCACCACCTGTATTGCCCCAATTACTACCAAATTGAAACGCTTTTAAAATTGATTTGGTAATAACTATTTAGAGTGTTTCAAATCTGTGTGAATAGTCATTTTGCTGCATTGCCTGCAATTTTAAAAATCATCTTTAATTATAGAAGCTTTTTTTATCTCTTGGGTGAAGGAGGAAAATTTTTCTTTACATAGATAATTCAGTAATATATTTAATATGGGAAAGAAATCCTTGGTGATAAGATTTGTGTCAGCAAAGCTCTTGCTATACTTTCATGAAGACTGGTGGGATTCTTCAGGCTGTTCTCTTGGTTTAGCAAGCATTTATTGATGCCTACTCTGTCCCAGGGGCAAGTTGATTTTGTACCAGAATAGTAAAGATAAGGCACAGTATCTATTTTCAAAACTTGTTCACCCAGGGGACCAGAGAATGGACTCCGGACCTGTGGAGGGTTTGGGCAAGGTTTAAATTGTTGTAGAGCTTAAAACATTGCTATCACTGACAAGTTGGGAAGATGTGTGTTCTAGGTTCATAATAATAGCAACCACTAATTGTGCCTTGTGCTCTTTTCAAGGGAGTCCGAGAGTCTGTGGAGTCATTTGACGATGTGAGAAGCTCCATTGTCTCTGCATTCATTGTACAGATTATGCCAAGCTTTACCAAATCACTGTGCTGCATGCGATTGCTAGAAAACTTTGACTTGTCTACTGAGTCAGGCTGAGTTTGGGCAGTGCGGTAGAGTGAAGTGGGTCCCCTTGCCCCGTCTCTCCCTTACTTTTCCCTTAGGGGTTTCCAAAATCAGAGGACCCGATAGATGCTGCTGTAAATGCATGGCTCGGGTCCCTGGCCTTGCTGCATGTGCTAGCAGAGCATGCCTTGCGCAATGCAGGTGAGCCCAGAGCTGGAGATTTGGTACAGAGATCCTTCTGTCACAGTCCAAGGTACAGGGCTCCCTGTGCAAAACCAGAGGGGAAGCAGAGACCTGTGGCGGGTTAGACTGGCCTGGCCTGAAAAGCCAAGCTGTTGTCCGTGGGCGGTTCCAGGAAGAGAAGCCAGAAAGTGCCCTGGAGTGGAAGGCAGCTCCAGCCGCCCTCCCTTTGGCGAGGTAGCATCGGTACCTTCGCTGGACCCTCTCCTTGCTGGGCCGAGGGAGGTTAGAAACCGTGGCGCCAGGTGAGCTGCAGGCTCTGTTCTCTTTGTGGTTTGTTCTCTATGTGTGGTATTCTCTGTGTGGGGCGGACTTGGAGTTGGGTGTGGGGCAGCATTTCTGGTCAGAAATATTTAGTACCTGCTGGTTTTATGGGAGCAGTCTTGCCCTTTGTCAGTCGTGGAAGTCCGAATATGGCATGTGTTAGACGTGAGGTGTGAATGCAAAGCAGAGGAGCGACCCCTCACCCGATGAAGAGGACAAGGTATCCCTCACAGTACCCCTTCTTCTTGTCTCTTTGATCCTTTAGCCTTTGCTACAGCGGAGCTTCCCTTTCTAAAGCTGTTAGTGATATTTCTTCAGTCAGGTCCAAGGAGGCAGTAGCTACAGTAGTTGGACTTTCCTTTTTTTCATTTGCTCTTTCCCTTCTCCCATTTTTATAGGCAATAATTGTGTTCCTTTTGTGTTTGATCTTTAATTCATTGGTCCAGTCTTTAACTTTTAAACTCTTCCTGTCAACCATTAAACTGGATATGGAGGTTAAAAAAAATTGTTTCATGCTACTTTACTTTTCTTGAGTTGTATGGTGAGAACATTCTTGTGTACTCATGATATATGAGGCACTTCCCATATGCTATGTATGCGCTTGAACCTAATTTTCTCCACAGCCCAGGGAAGGACAACTTATTCTCTTTATAGGGCCCTTGCTTTGAAAATGGAGAATGCAGGACGGTCTGCTGAGTGCTGGAAGAAAATTTCAGTTGCTGTTTTTTTTTCCCCCTCATCCTTTGAAAGTGTTTATCTTTGTGTATATTTTATCTTATTTTATACTAGTATAGTACGTAATTTATAAATATGTACATTCAGATGCATGCTTAAATCTTTGTGATAATAGTGTTGCCGGATGGAACCACTTTGTCGGGCACCCTTCTAGGGCAGAGCAAGGCTTCAGGGGGTGTGAGGCTTTCCTGTGTGTTAGGCTGCTAGGAGGATGCTGGGAGGATTCAGAGAGTCAAGATAGCATGAGGGTTTTGACCAGACCCCAGCACATAATTAGTATTATTGTCATATTTATGTTCGCCACCATTATTGTTGTGGTTATTTCCTAAGAATACATATTTATTTATACTTAATCCTTCCCCAAAGAATTTGAAATGCTCTTAAATAGACATTTAGTAAAGCAAGATTTTTTTTAAGGTGAGAGTTGGGGAAAGGAAATAAGAGTAAGAGAAAAGATGAAGTGAGGTGCCAAGTTCATAAGGTTTTATTCACTTTGCTTATTAGTAGGCAGAACATATTACTCTTAAGTTTCCTAGTAGCCAGTATGAAGAGAGAAACAGCATCAAATACATAAGATGATGATATTAAGGTAAAGACAGAAATGCACCTGTTCCTGGCACTGGGCCCTGAGACACAAACCTCCTTGTGGGTCCTCAAAAGGGAAGAACCAAGGTTGAACCCAAGCTCCCTGTGCTTTTTATTTCTTTTCAGCAGCCAAAAGAGAATTCTGCTCAACGCAGCGTATCTTTGGTATCACTGGCCCTTGCTTTCTAAACAAACAATTCTGGACTAACACTGTAGTCAGTTCAATTTTCATTTTGATGTTCTATAAATTTGATTTAGATCCAACCAAACTGCTTATTGGGTCCTGGACTTATACTGATTACCCTGCCCCCCCCCATTCTAAGTGTACATTCTTTTCGACATTGAAAGACCCTCCAAAGGCAAAAGAGGCGCGCGCGCGCACACACACACACACACACACACACAAGAAGAAGGTGAGAAGGAGAAGGAATACAGTTTTGAGAGAGAGAGATCAGTTTTTCCAGGATGTTTCATTAGCTGCAGAGTTGGAAGTCAGTGATTCTGGCCCTGTCCCTCTCTTCTCATGGGTAGTTATGAGCATATATATGTCCTAATATGTTGAGAGAGTGCTTAGGAATTATTATATCCCTGTACACCAGCAGGACTGGCTAAATGTGCTATAACTACAGAAGAGGATAGGACACTCTCCCTGGCTGAAGGGAATTTTCAAACTACATGGTGAGTCAGAAGTGGCACATGTGAGTCAGTGAGCAGTACAAAACCTAATTTAATACTAAATTGTGTGGCACAGCCTACCCTCTGATGAAACATAAGGCTGATAAAGCACTCGTTTCACAGAACCCTGCATGTTGGAAGAGTGGTTGAGACCATGTCTGGGTATGATGGCAAGCCTTAATTGACATAAGCTGGCATCTGTGCTGGTTGAAGAAATAAGATGTTGGAATTTTTAAGTTGTTAGAGAACTTGAAAGATTATCCAGGAACCAGGAATTGGCAAGTAGCACTCAGTTTTTAGAACTTAAAAAAAAAAAAAAAGTTGTCATAGTTAAGATGTTGCCCTAGTTTGGCGTGCATTTGTGTGTATGTGTTAACTTGGAGGTGACTGGGTTAACTTAAGTAGGGGTTTGAATTTCTGTTAGCCTGGAAGAGAAATAGATATTTTTGAGTAGCCTGTCCTTTGTTGTAATAACTAGTGTTTCTCTTTCTTGGAGACAGTGGAACTACCCTGTTTGGTGTGATTAACCTTGTTAGGTTGTGTGGGGAAAGCTGACTCATAGGGCCTTTACTGCCCCACTGGATCTGCTTCCAGGCTTAATCGTAGTTGAGCAGAGATGAAAGCACACTGGTTGGACTTCAACTGTGTAGGCTGGATCTGGAATTGGATCTCAGGGAGGAGTAGTGTGAGGTGGGGAAGTCTCAGTGGAGCTTCTTTTTGGGAAGGCCTGTGGCTGCAGAGCTCCTGCCTCTCAGCCTTGGTGAGTGTAGGTGGTGGAATGCCTGTCTTACATGATTTCATAAGGGCAGTGGGACTAGCGCGTCTCCTGCTTAGAAACGCTGACCCTGTCGTACCCTCCTTTTTAAAACACGGCTGCCCCTTCTGGGACTTCTCTTCCCAGCTACTGTTCCTGCAAGCTAGGGGCCTCCCTTCCCCCACCCGTTTTCTTTCCTCTCACTGCTGGACCCTAAATGTCTCCGCCCATCAGTCTCTGGGCACCTTCGGCCTGTCCCTCCAATCCAGGAGCCCTGCCCCGGCTTTCCCCTTTCTCTTCAGCTTGCTCGCCAGGACCCTGAAGTCCTGCTTCGGATGCTGTCACTTGTAACAGGAAGCGGGGAGAGCCGAGTCTCTGTTCCCACTGCTTGAGGTCCAAGTTAAGATTCAGATCCTTGGGGGTTTGATTCTGAAGTGTGTGGCGCTTAGGGAGAGCAATTGAGGAAAAACATCACTTTGACCTTCTGTGTATTTTTCAACTAAAGAATAGGTGCCCCAGATAAAACAGTTACAACAATAAAACCTAATCCCCAGTCTGGAGCTTTACCCATAACTAGACAGTGAGCTAGCCCGAGAACCTAACCAGTTATACATGTCTCTGGGAAAACATTCTGAGTTTCAAACCCTGGATTTATAAATAAAGGTTTGTAACATAATCTATGTTACAGGACTGCCTGTGTTTTATGCCCACAACTTGTTAAGAGGTTACCATTAATAATTAATTACAACTAATAAGCAATAATCTCATTAATAAATCAGACTATTCCTGCAAAGTGTGCCACACAGTGCCTGGCATAGGGGAAACCTTCAATAAATATTAACTGCTGCTATTATCACCACCACTACTGGCACTTTCAGGGTGGAAAGAGTCTTACTGGCTATGCTGATGCTCATGTGAATAGGCCATTAAAAATGCAATGAAGGCTGTGATTTGATTCCACAAAAGTGGAGAGGTAGGTTAATATTGCTGACAGAACACTTGGAAATCCTAGGAGCAATGATAGACACCAAAAAAGTGTGATGGGCCACTCGCCAGACCAGATTCCACTTTGCTGACCATGTAATGCTGACCATGTTGAGCTGATAGCAGTGAGGTTCAGTGTAGCATCTCTGACCACGCGTGGGGTTGAAGCTTGTCCACTCATTAATTCATTATGCAAACATTTATTGAGTTCCTACTATGTTCCGAGAGCTATGCTGTCCAGGAAAGGCAGGGGTCAGCTTGCCTTAGATACTCTTAGGGGCTGCAGCGGGTAGGTGGGATTTTAAAATAGGAAGAAGACCCGAGGATAATGGGTCCAGGCTAGAGCAGCAGGAGCAAAGAGGGTCTTAGAATTAGTAACAGGATGCCCTGTGGCCACGGGCACAGCAAGGGAAGAGTTTTGTCTTTTGATTGCCTCTAAACCTCAAAGAACATTGCAAAAAGAAACAAAACAAAACCCCTTCAG
>PVKH010027924.1:0-12931 GCA_004027955.1 Chaetophractus vellerosus | reverse complement strand
CTTGTCTCAGTAGTTAGGTCTCTTGTATATTTCATCAACTTTCATGGCTTTAAATGCCCCCTGTATGTTACTGGCTCCCAAATTATTCACTCTTAACTATCTCCTCTCCCTGAATTCCAGATGCATATGTAAAACTGCTAACTCAGTATCTCCACTTGGATATCCGAAAAGTATCTCAAGGTTAACATTTTCAAAATTGGGCTACTGGTACCCACCCACATGGTATTTAGAACAAGTCATTCCTCCTGCATTTTTCTCCATCTCATTACACAATGATTCTACCTTCCAGTTGCTCAAGCTAAAATTTAGTGTTATCCTTGACTCTGTCTTCCTCTTACATGCTACATATGGCCTGTCAGAAAACTCTGACAGCTTTATGCTTTAAGTTTAGTTAACTTATATTTTAACAGGATCACTTTGGCTGTTGTGTTGAGAAAAGACTGAAAGGAGCAAGAGCAGAAACAACGAAACAGGAAGTTTTATTAATACAGTCCAAGCCAAGGATGATGGTGGCTTTGATCTAGATAGATCAAAGTGAAGATAGTGAGAAGTGGTTGGCTTCTGGACATATTTTGAAGCTAGAAGCAACAAAAGGAATATTTTCCATGCTATAGTAAACTCCCCCATGTTGTCCAAATTTCAGGCAATTATAATGATTTTCACTTGTAGAAAATAACCAGTTTTACATGAAATTAAATTATTTATTTTTCTGTGTATTTCTCAGCATATCAAGAACTCCCTGATGTCAAGGTCTATGTCTGCTATCCTCAACTGTGAACAGACTTAATAAATAATAATATTTAATAAGTAGTTGTTGAACAAAACGGCACATTATTTTAACATTTAAATTACTGACAAATTTGAATGAACTATATTTTCACTTAGTTTAGTTCTTCTGAAAATTTTTAATTCCCTTAAATTTCTGTAAATTTATATACTTTTCATCAGAATTTATTCATTTTCCCCTATTGTAAACGTAATAGGATCATTGAATGCCTATCAAATTTTTACCAATTTGAAATCGTTTTTAGATATACTTAAGCCTATGGAAAAAACATATTTGTTTTAGAGATGTTCAGTTTGATTAATTTGATGGGAGTTGAAATTACATTAACTGCAAAAGGATTTCAAGGTTTCTTTATCCTGTTTGGGAGAAATATTATGATAAAATATTTAAAATAACAAAGGCTAGAAATCCAGCCCTGGTTCAAGAAATTAATAATTGTGTGTGGCCTTAGGCTAGTTAGCCATATTTCATAATCATGATATTCTCATTCTCGTCTATAAAATAGACATACATATATCAAATCAGTAATGGTTGCCAATAGAAACAAATGAAATTTTAAGAGCAATCAGATGACCAAAAAAAGTAGATACTTAAAAAAATAATTGGTGAGCTAAAGTACTTCAGGTCAGGTGAGATGTGGACCACTTGGAGACAGAGCTGTGAAGAAATGAAGGAGTAAGATCAGAGGTTGAGCTCAACTGGAGAAGAATCCATGATAAGTATATCGATTTCCTCTCTTGAGACCTTATTTGCATTACAAAATTTCCCTCAGTTCTTTGGAAAACATGAATACCAATGAATTGTGCATACATATCCCCACCTGACAAAAATCCCTTACCTTCCCCCCAAATCTTCCACAATAAAAGGACAAAATAGGAGCCCAGGATTGGCTGATGGAAGCCATAGGTGCAGCTCATGGAGACAAAGTGGCAGAAGTGCCCCAGATGCCAGAAGAGAATAAGCCAAGGTCAGCCTATGGGCATGCAATTCTAACTGCTGTGACAAAGTAACTTGAAACTGAAGCCAACAGAACCATAGCGAATGCCAGCAAACACTCAAACCTGCTATTGAATTAACGGAGGGATGTGATATGGTACTACGTATTAATCATTTATTGCGACACTGAAGATTTATTTCAGCTATTTAAGATTAGCTGTTCTCTAGGACAGACCGAGCATCAGTGATATAGTTGACAGTGGGGAGGGGGGATCACTAAAGGAGAAGAAAAAGTGAAAGGCCAATAATTCAAAGTCATGATATTTAGAGCAAAGTCAATTTTTTTCTTCTACATGACTTCTAGACAAGTGCTTCTCAAGTATTTATGAGCCTACAAATCAGCTAGGGACTTGTTGAACTGCAGATTCTATTTTAGGAGGTCTGGGGCAGGGCCTGAGAGTCTGCATTTCTCATAAGCTCCTAGGTTATGCTGATGCCACTGGTCCAAGGACCACATTCTGAGCAGAGAGATATCATAAAGTAAAAAAATTTGAGCTCAGGCAATGGGCCATCTGGGGCTGCACACTGGCCTCCTATACATCATGACCCACAGCTTTGCTCTGTCAGACTCACACAGTTTAGAGTCTAGATTTAAAAACAGGAGATTTCATATAAAGATTGGACATCCGGGTTCTCTTAAAACACTTAGACAGCTGACATTGCTGGGCTTGAAGTTTTGCAGGGCAGCAATTATCTGGAGCTAAGTGAATACTGCCCCTGTAGAGGAAGCATGTTCTCCCCAATCTCTCACAATCCCCTTCAGCCCCAAATACATCCCTGAGAGAGGCAGAGGCCATCTGCAATTGTTATGCTATACAATTGTTAGGCTGATTTTACTTAGTAGAGAAATAATTTCCTAACCCATGTCACTATAAAAACTGAGAAAACAAATGTAAATCAAGGTGAACCATATTCTATACTTTTTCCACATCATTCACATTATCTGCCAACTCCATTCACCAAGTAATAGGAATAAGGGAGAGTGAAAAGTCAACAGAGACTTGCTGTTTTTGTCTGGAACCGCCCCAATTTTAAGGTAGTTATTAAATGGAAGGCAATAGTGGTATGTGTATGTGTGCGTGTGTGAGATTTGTGGGAAGGCAGGAGCAAGGAAGAATAGATTGTGGGTGGTGTGGACTTCAAAACTTGCTGGTCAACCACTTCATGGTAAACAACAAACAGGACTTTTTAAAAAAATTCTTGGGTTATTTGGCAATATATAAAACTCTCTAATTAGAAAATAAGTACAGTACTTCATTAGAACCTGCCTTTCTATTATTTTGGCTTTGATTTCCCGTTTTTAATGTTCTCAGTAGTTTCCTTCTCAATGAAAAATCTTATTCCTGAACTGTGTATAAAAGATATGAACAGTTATATATTTTCTGAAATATTTAGAAATGTCTCATTTAAAGAAGTTCTGTAATTCTGTTTAGGATCTTCTTTCCTTCCATGCCATTCCACCATCTGCTACCATATATATATATATATATATATATATACACACTTCTTTTTTATTTTATGCCTGGAAACATTTACCCAAATGTTCTTTTTTTTTTTTGAAAAATACTCAGGATCTGATAAGTGCTTTGAAAAGCCACTCCTTTTCAAAGCACTTCATATAAAAACATAAATTATGATTTATAACCACTGCAAGTAGAATTTAATTTTATTCTGAACTTTTGTGATCATTTAGTTTGGCTTCTGATCTTAATTTCCAAAAAATATAATACTTTATGCTATTCTTAGGACTGTGGAAAACTATTACAAAACTCTGAAAGTGCCAACATTTGAAAATCAATGAAATAACCAGTATATGGTAAGGTTGCACTTAATTTAATTTTATCATAATTTCCAGTACCAGTAACTGAAATCATTTTCAAGAAGCAGATCACTACAGTTCCATCCTTAAATTTAATTGTCAGGGCACAGAATTCATCTAAAAGGTTAGCTGTGAACTTCTAATTGTGGGTAAAGTGTAAGCAAATATAAATATAGTTCATGGATATGCCTGCATATTAAAACTAGTTTCACTGTGGAAATATTAATGTAGATGTTTGCTTTCTAAACCCAAATTACTGAATTTTTTTATTAACATGAGATATCACTTAGAACATGATTTAAAGAAATGTATCTTGGCTTATACACTTTATTCTGAATCTTCTTTTAGAGATAGAAATTTTCCTAGGCTATGTTCATAATTTTCATGCTGGGAGGGATGGGAAAACACCAACTTATTAATCAACTGGAAGATAATCTAGGAAAGTGCAGACCAAAGTTAAAGCTGCTGTATTTTCTGGAAGTCAGGAAGTAAGAAGGATGATGAAGTTCTGGGATCCAAGGGATCAAATCATACTTTTAAAGGGGAAACCAGTTCTCATTAATCAAGGGGCTAGGAGTTAGAGCAAAAAGTACTAATGGGCTAAAATAGGTTGTCCTGTGTCATCCTGGGTATTTTATGCTGTAAATGAGTAGCTCTTGGCCTACAAATTTTTTGGAAGACATGAGTATAAACAGAGAAGAGCAACATAATGATTACAGTTGTTGTTTCATTTCAATATGGACAAGTAAAATGAAGTTCTTAGAGCACCCTGAAGATGTTTCTTCAGTTCTGACAAACTCACTTTGCTTTGAAAATTCTGAATTGACATTGCTGTAGTCAAACTTCACTCTATGGCCCTGGCGCTTGAGTTTGTCTTTCAGCAAACCTCATCTTTTGAAAGCTATATCAAGTTGGTCTGCACAATTTCAATTCACTTTTAGTAAGATGCTTTGTCAATTAACATATGCAAATGATAATGTCAAGTAAGTACTCTATGCAGTTTAATTGTATATTATGGAGTCCGGTTGAGTCTTTTGTTTTGTTTTACTTTTTTTTTTTTTTTACAATCTCAATCAATCTCCTTGGTTTTATGCTTGAGGAAAAATTCATATTAAGCAGCAGAGAAAGTTTGACTCAAGAGTAAACTCCTAAGAATATACTTAATTTGATGGAGCAGATTGCCCATAAACTTTATGATTAGAAGAACCGTGACATCAGGTTAAGTTGTAGGTGGTTATCTGGCTTTTTGCTTGAGGTTCTCAAAGATTCCAACTCCCCTTGCTTGGTCCCTTTATGCTCCTTTGATTCCTATCTTATCTCTATAAAGATCCTTTCCCATACCATGCAAGGAAAAATTCTAGGGTTAGCTATAAAAGAAGATCTCATATCTAAATCATTATTTCTAACCATTGTGCAAAAACCTAGCATCCAGTGAGATATTAATGCATGTCCCTTGACAGCACTGAGTGATTATCATGAAGCTCACACTCATGGGCATTACTTCTTTACCAATATCAAAGTCGGCTACATACCCAATAGTAATGACTCTACCCTTTTTCTCATTTTTAATAGCTAACATTTATTTATTACTTTTTACCAGGCACTGTACTAAGTACTTTACACATATTTTAGCCTTATTAGCTCCATTTTTAGATTAAGGAAATGATGCTTAGTAGGCTTAAATAATTTTCTCAAAATTGTAAGCTTGTAATGGGCAAAGCTAACATATAAATCCATATAGTCTAATTCTAGAGCTTGCCTCCTGTATTAACATGAGGAAACTCTTGGCAATCACTTGATGCACAAAGTCACAATTTTTCACCAGCAAGGAGAAACAGGCAGCATTTATAAACTCACTTTTGCATCAAATGCTTTCTACTAAAGGGCTATAGGCTATGGCAAGGGCTCTGTTTTACAACTTCAACATTTTTCTTGTATGTTAAACATAATTCAAGTTCTGATAATTTATTGTAGCAATTAATTATGTGACCTTTTTACCTTCTATTTTAATGTTAATTTGAATGACTTATTCTCATTTCTTGTGGGTATATTGTCAATAATCTGACAAAAGTTATTATTTTAAAAATGTTCCATGGTCAAATAAGTTTGAAAAATCCCTACATAGGCCAATTCCTCAAACCCCATAATACTGATGAGTGGATAACCCTCCTTCTCAGAGGCTTCTGCTGGATTAGAGGATGAGGAATCACACCTGTGAAGCTGAAGCTCAGGAAGCACAAAAGGAGAAAGAATGAAGGGACCTAGGAGGTCCCTTCACCATGGAGGAAAATAATTGGATAAGGGCATACCAGCACTTAAAGGGAACGTTCCTTCTCTGGAAAGCAGCAGTGTGTAACAGAAGTGTACTAGACTAGAAAGCAGGCTCCAATGCCATCTCTATAGCTGTCAGCTTTGAGGATCATAAGCAGGTCCTTAAACTCTCAGGGCTTCAGTTTCACTGAAAAAGTATTTGCTAAATTAGCTTCATTTGTGATTTATGTGATATATTGCATCATATTAATTCACTTAACTTATATTATTACAATTACAAAAAACATAACAGGCCACAAATAATAGGGATAGAATAGAAATAGCGATATTTAGCTGGAAAAGAAGTGAGATGCTCACTAGCCCAAACAGATTCTATATATTTATCTGTTGAAGATATAAACAAGGAGATTAAGATAAGGAATTTTATGGTGTATTTTGAGTATAGCATAATAGGAAAACAATGCTAACCACAAAAACATTTACTGAGTTAATATAAAACTAATCTTTGCTAGTAAATTCATAATGACTTAAAACAAAGATACAGAAGACTATCTAAATCAATGTAAAATATAATGGATAAGTTAGTTATTGACGTTTTGTTTCATTTACCAATTTTTAGGGCAGTGATACCAAGGAAACGTTGTAATATTTCGTCACAAGCACTAAATTAACAGGGAGTCTACTTATGAAATGGGATAATCTTGCTTAAGAGAAGAAAGGGAAGAAAATATTTGTCTAACCACAGGCTGCTTTGGAGACCTATATTGTGTCTGAATTATTAAATCATTTGTCATATTTGAGTATTGGGCACAATTCCTTTCCTATGACTAGTTTCTGAAATGTTATAGGTATTTCAGATGTTGATGTGACTTGAAGCTACTTGTAGGAGAATTTGTGCAGATTTCACAGAGTTTAGAGATCGTTGTTGAAGACACCCTTGGATGTATCCAATGAATGCTTATTGAGAAGTACCTACTTTATGCAAGAAATCATCTAGACACTAATTCTAACATTAGAATTGTTATGTAGAGTTTTAGGGATATTTTTCTAAGTATAACACATGTTCTCAGTAAATTAAAAAGGAAAGGTAAGAAATAGATGTATTTTTCCAATACCATGTTTAGCTCAAAATCATGGATAGCCAGATAATAATTCGATTTGAACAGGCCTGTAAAAACTATATTTACCATAATTCTTAATTTCATAATTCCAGAAATTTAAAGAAATTAAAGTTGACTATAAATAGCAAAGTTCTCAGGCATTTCACTTATCATTTTAACTGAGTTAAAGTTTCATTTAATTTGAATTATAATTTCTTTAGAGTAAGAATTTATAAAACAAAATCTTATTATTCTGCCATAGTATAATTCAAGGGTCCAGTTCTAATCCTTAGGCTTTCCCTTATTCTCTTCAACTATTGGCCTGCTTCAGTTTTGAATGTCTATTCCATCCACCTTCTGATAGCTGCAGAACAAAAGTGATAACTATTGAATGCATTAATTCAGAGTCTACATTTATAATAGGTATTCTCTGTATATTACACAAATATGTTCATATGAACAGTAAATCTATTGGACACATTTTCTTATGCTCTTATGAGGACTAATATCTTCTACACAAAGAAGCAGCCAAAGTTACTGATTAAAATACATCATTAATATATAAAGTTGAACTACTCTGTTTCAACTCTTCAACAGCCTTCAACCCTAAACTGTCTAACTAATAGTGACAGAGATGAATGACAAGGTACTTTATTTTGAGTTCTGTATATCGTGATTTATTGAGTTCAGTATAACATGAATCAATGTTCCACTTAATATTTACTAAGTTGTTATTGAAATAGTTGAATTTGCTATGAATTGTCCATTTAAATTTGAATCCTAAACAAGCCCACTCAAAAGGTAAATGTTAAATCACTGGGGTGGGCCCACCAGATGCAGGTTTAATGGGAGTTGAGGATATTCTGAAGTTGAAGCAATTCATTGGCCAAAACTGCCCTAAAATATTTTTGAGCAAATCATCTTGTTTTGTTCATATCAGATCACACATCACAAGATGGGCTCTCTTCTGCTTATCTGTCGAAATACTTTAGCAGGAAAACACGGGCCATCTCCATACGCACACACCTATGACCCACTTCTCCAGGAAATAAGAAATGTGAAGCTCTGTAACACTAAGTGACTCATGCCAGTTCTACATCCCATGTACTTATTGCCCAATGCCTAAAAAACTGTTCCTTATCAACCAAAAAACCTTTGGAATCTTCAGAAACTTAGCAGATAAATTCAACCAGACATTAACTGCAACACAAAGGCTTACTTGAGATATCCATTTAAGACTCACAATAGAATAAGGCTACTAACTTGTGCTTCTCTTAGGTAGTCCATGTTATTTTAAAAAAAAAAATCATAGCAACTGAGCTCACTGCAGAAATTTATGGAGTAAGTCTACAAAATCATCAGCACCTACTGAGAATGGGAATGAATTGCATCTTTAAATAACATGCCTGAATATTTGTAAAGCCTTGGTTGAAGTTATCATTAACTATATTACACCACATTCCTCATTAAAGGACCAGTGAGAATAAAGGTCTTCAGGGATTCATTACCAGGAAAAAATAACACAGAAGCCTCTGTAACTTTACATATGCTTTGTTGTTTGCTTTATTTGATAATAGAAACTGTAAGATACAAAAGGCTTCTATTATTCACCCTCCCCTCACTCCATTTAGGTACCTGGAAACTGGATAATGAAATGCACAATTATATTAACTTATACTTTATAAAGTTTCTAATAACATCAATTTCATTGCTTTGTTGGACTGTGTTTCTATCCCTTAAAAAACCCTCTAATAGTCATTACATTTTGAGATGAAATAAGGCTTTTATTTGTTTTAAATAAAAGTTTACTATTTATATATTTTAAAATAAATTATAGATATTGAATTAATCTAAACCTCTAATAAAGACCATTTATAAATTACAGAAAACGTGAATTCAGAATTAAAGATTACAAATGCATTGGGAATAAACAAGTTTATCAAAGGGAAAATACAGTTGAACAGGTAATGACTCCATTTATCCATTCAACAAATATTTATTGAGTTCCTACGAAGGGCTGGGCAATTTGCTGAATGCTAGTGATATGGGATATAACAAAGTACATATATATGATGTCTTATCATGGTATTTATAATCTAGTGAAGACAGCCATCACAGTATCACAAATGAATCCAAATGTTGATAAAATTTGTAAGCTTAGGGAGGCTTCTATGATGAACTAATACTTAGTAAAATTGCTCTACTACAGCTCCAAATACATTGCACAACAATCTTTCCACGGATACTGGTTTTGAACTCACCATATAACGAAAAAATTACTCATATTCAAATTTTCCCTTGAAAATCCTTAAGATAACCATAAAGTAGAAGGTACATTATTTTAAAAATAAATCCTGTAGAAATTGAAACCAATTAAAGATTCAAATCTTCAATCTTAGAACCAGTCAAGGTACAACTAAATGGAATGAATGATGGACAATTTCCCATAGCATTGAAGTTCTTCGCTCTTTATCTCGACCTTCATTCTCTCCTTTTTGTACCAGCAACTGTAACTGAATTTCCTAATTTAAGTCACCGACAGTAGGGCACCACTGAATAGGGTGCCTCCCTGTTTCTCCAAAATGAGACTGTCCCTAAGAAAAGGTCCATATTTGTATTACCAGCATCAAATATTATGCCTGGTACCTAATAAATATTTAATGAGTAGGGAAAATTATTGTGAAATTCCATTAGCCTAGGAAGGAATGTTCCCTTTTCAAGGAGCTTGGAATCCAAAGTATGCTAACTGAAAACAATTAAATAATGTCACACAAAGTCATTTTAAGTTGGCTCCCATGACTAAAATCAAGTGGTAGAGCTATAAATCATGACAAAAGGCAACAGCAGACTGCAATCACAATTATATAGCTCATTTTAGCTCAACAATTATTTTATGAGTGCTGGCAATGTACTGGGCACTGTTCCAGATATTTATTAAAGAAAAAAAGATTAAGAAAAAGTATCTCAAAGCCCAGAGAGATGAAAGAAATGACTTTGAATGTGTATCAAATTTAGCTGTTTTTATTCACCAAGTCATCACAGTTAAAAATAAGGATATCATAAAAATTATGGGATGCATCTATGTCTTTGAGAAGAGTTCAACAAGGAGTTTTCCAAGGGCAGAAACAACAAAATGCTTAAATGACACCCAAGACCAACATAGTTTAAAAATTCACATAAATTACACCCATTGGAAACAAAATATGAATAAATCATGCTCCCTACACTTGAGACACTTACAATGTGTTAAGACTAAGAGACAGATATTGTATATTTAATGTAACATATTATGTTCAAGATAGACACACATGTGGTGGTGGTATTGGGGGAAGCTGTGACTTAAAAAAAAATAAATAAATACAAAGGGTCAAACCACAAAACAGCAGATTGTAAGAGGGGAAGCCAGCCATTCAGTGTTACTAACGCAGACAGGAGGTTGTAAATGTACGCAGGGACCAGAGCCTGGAGGTTTTGTATACCAGGCTGTGCAATGGAAATTCATCCTGTGGCAACAGGGCATTCACAGGACTGTAGAGTACTCAGATTTCCATTTCTTAGGGAGCGGCTGAAAGACTGGTTGGGAGGCAATAAGGATTGGGACTATTAAAGAGGTGATGAGGATTTAAACCAGGACAGTGAAAACAGAGATAGGTGGTGGGGGATTGAAGAAATATTTAAGACATAAAATAGCGGGATTTAGTGATTGATATGATGTCAGCAATGAAGAATAGATTTCTGGTTTAAATAAATAGATGAATGGTGTTGTCTTTAACTCAGAGGAGGCATTGCCAAAAGAAATCTGCATTATTTGTTTAAATAAAACTCTTCATCAAAGGATAGACTTAGCTGTTTCTTTAAGAAAGGGGAGAAAGATGATGGGACTAGGATTATGTCTCATTTTGTATTAAAACCAGTTTTAAATGACAGGGCAGTTATGCAATGTCTCACATTGAGCACAAGGGTTATTTTGCTTTAACAATGTTCCTTTAAGAATGTCGTCCCTCCAATGTATTTAAGTGCATGTTATCGGATCATTACTTAGCAGAGAAGCAAAAGGAAGGAGATAGGCATAGATAAGAGGATTTAGAATCAGCACTAGAAGTCACTTCCAATTTACGATCACAGCATTTTCATAAAATGTGATGCACAAGCAACTCCTCTGGAGAAGACAGAAACTATACCAAGCCAGGAACCTCCACATATGACCAACAAAAGGTTTATTTTTATGTAGGTGCTTATTTATGTCTCTATTGGACAACACACTAACAAGCATTTATTGAGCACCTATTCTGCAGAAGGTACTGTGGTGAATAGCTATCTTTTTTTTCTCTTTCTGAAAATGAGAGGCAAATATACATACATATTTACAAAACACAAGAAGGTTTTGGACCTTTGCAAATTACTTTACTGAAGCCTTAGACTTCAGATTGTTCATCTGTAAATTTAGAACCCTGAATTAGAAGGGTCTTTTTAGCTCAGTGACTATGACATAAATAGAGGGACTTGATCATACCTCAGTTATATTAAACACCTACTAACCCCCAGAAAGCTTAATATTTTGTTTATTTTCTAGCCTATAAAACAGGGATAATCTCATATTTCCATGAAAGATGATGAGATGATTAAATGGTTGGACTTTTACCTTAAGCAAATAACAAAATTTGATAACATGATATACTAGCCAAGGTAGCTGTTGTGTTTCACGAAAACAGTCCATTTTCAATAAAAATGAAATGGCAGAGGAACATCATCCATGTTATTACCATCATCATAATCACTACCACTACCATAATAGTGCTAAGACATACATATTTATATAAACATTTCTGAAAATGGGATGCATCTAATAATCATTTGGTATTGCAAATGTTTCTTTTTTTCACTGTCTAAAGTATTATTAAATTGATGACAAAGCTGAGAATTGCAGAAATAAAGAAATAGAGCCACCATTTACTGATAAAGGATGATTCTTCTAGGTACCATGCTAAAGGGCACCCAGTTATTAGGTGAACCAGCTGGACTTGAATGAGCTGTCAAAAAATGGCAAGTCTATAGTTGGCCCCTTACCTGCCAGAGAGGTTACTGTGGGCTTTATTTTAAATTACTGCAAGATTACATGAAAAAATATTACAAGTGACCAGGCAATTTGTTTTGTGACTCCCTTATAAAATAATGGCAAGAAAGAATAGCCAGTTTTTTCTAGAAAAGATTTCCATCTGGACATGTGATTTCCAATCTTCCCTATAGTAAACAGAATGCTAAAAGAGAAATAGAAACCAATAGAGTAACTACAGATCACAGCAAAAACCGAAATGCAATAGAGACTATCTTTGAGAGAAAGAAAACTGAACATAACTCTATTGTGAAATATGCTTGTTAGCTGCACATGCTCACTGTATTGCTTCTTGCTGTTTCTCTTAATAAACATGTAAGAAGACAATAGCTTCATAACAAAGTATAATATCAAATGATCTTGTTGACCAGTTGCAAAAGACTGGTGGCCATTTTCTATGCAGATGAGTAAATCTGGTCCTGACATTCAAATACATCAAGGAGGAGTTTAGCTGAGCTACTAACCATTTTCAAAAATTTGAGTGACTTAAGATTTCACCTCAGAAAACAGCCAAATCAAGGGTTAGAGTGAGGTAGGGAGAGGGACAAATTTTAAAGCCAACTCCTAAGGTCAAGATCACTATAATCAAAATTCTTTAAAAAATAATAATAATATGTCTGTAATGCATTCATTCTTATGTACACCCAAGTTTGAGATCCACTGAGTTAGCCTAAAAGAAAGAGGAAGTACAGATATCTGGGCATTGTGCCCTTAAGATAATTATGAAATCCCTGGTTATTAATTGGCAGGTTGCATGGAGACAGCATCGGTGCACTGCACAACTCCAGGGGGCGCCAGTCATATGACTATTTAGTAAACAATATCTACTACAGATGTTGTAGCAG
>PVKH010027923.1:0-12928 GCA_004027955.1 Chaetophractus vellerosus | reverse complement strand
GTGAGATGGGGTCAATTCAGAAAAGTCAGTCACTTCCAAAAAGTCCATTTTACAATCATGTGATCCAGCTGACTGAAACTGGATTGAGTGAGGACACAACAGTTCTTTCCAGCAGTTCTATTGCAGATTTTTTTTAAACTCTCCTGAAGCTCCTTTTGTAAACAGCACTCCTCAGTGTCTTGTGGTCTGCCCTGGATCTCTGCAGACTTAGGTCCCTTTCCCTGGATATCCATGAAGTGCTAACTCACTGCTGTGAGTTGCTCTATAGTCTCTGTCCACAGTGGGAGGGACCCAGGCCATGCTGCCTCTGTGCATCTCTCAAGCTGTGTGGAACCGAGTGAGGGGAAAGGGAACCAGAACTGATCAGCAGCCCAGGATTGAATTTTCCTACCTGCTGTTTTCCTCTTTCTTTGATTCAGTGTTTGTGGAGAACTTCCCCAGTCTTATAAGCAAGTGTGATTTGTCCTTTTATTTGCTAAATCTCTAAGGAGGATTTTTCTGGGGTTGTCTTATTTATCCACATTGACAATGCCATTCAAAATGTTTTGACCTTTTAAATAAACATATTTCAAAAGGTAGAGAATAGGTTAAATTTTGTGGTATATGTGAGGTGTATATTATCTATCCCTTTTTCCCTATCTATCTAAATAAAACCTAATATATGAAACTCTGTTTTATATTAACAAAAGCCCTCATGTCAGCAGTTTCTCATTCTCTCAAGCTTTCTGTTAAAAAAATTGATTTTAGTTTTGATAAAGTGATTAAAGACTTTGGATGCATGTAAATAATCCATTTTTCCTTATAAATTTGCCATAATTTACTTAGCTCTTTCTCTATTTTGGACGTTTACTTTGATTCCCATTTTTACGTCTATAAATAGTGCTGCTGTGGATTCTTTATGACTAGAGTTTCATTTGCATTATTGTTTATTTCTTTGAATAGGTCCCAGGAAGGGAGATTACTAAATTATGGTGTATTAATTTCTTATTGCTGCTGTAACAAATTACCACAAATTTAGTGGCTTAAAACAACAGAATTATTTTCTCTTATATTTTTGAAGATTAGAAGACCAAAAATGAGTCTTAACAGGCTAAAATTGAAGTGTTGGCAGAGCTGGTCCCTTCTGGAAGCTCCATGGGAGAATATGTTTCCTTGTGTTTCCCAGCTTCTAAAGCTGCTTTCCTTGCATTTCTTGGCTCATGGGCTCTTCTTCCATCTTCAAAACCAGCAGGGTAGTATCTGCAAATTGCTTTCTGTTTCAGTGGTCACATCTTTTGTTCATCTGATCTCCTGCTTCCCTCTTATAAATATAACTGAATTATATAATTCAGAGTAATCTCCCCATCTCAAAATCTTAATCACACTTCCAAAGTCCCTTTGTCATATAAGGTAATATTCACAGTGCCCAGGATTTAGGAAGTAAAAATTTGGGGAGGTATTTTAAGTTTGCCGATTTATTTGGGGTAAAATCTTAGAGTTCCAACACCATAAAAATTCCAAACTGAGGCACCATCAGAGATGCTTTCTCACCAAAGTCAGCTACTGTTGATCTGGGCATGTTATCACCTGGTGAAGCGGGATGGCTACTCATCTCTGCTCAGGTTTTAGCCTTCCCCTCCAGGCTCACCTTTTCCTCTTGAGCTGCTCTGTGGGTCCAGCCTCTTAGGGCTCCATGCTTAGGTGATCCTGTAGCCTTGGCATAGGACTTGTTTCTTTCCAGGCCTCCTATGTCAGTCTTGATGTTCCACTCTCTTCCGCTGTCATTTGTAATATATCAGTCAAATGACTTGTTTCTCCCTTGGACCTCAAATGCTTGAGCCCTTCTGTCACATGGAAGGATTAAAAATGGCAGCGCTTTCTCTTCCTGTGTCTGTCTGAGTGAATGTCCATTTATATCAGACCCAGCAAGGGGGCAGCAGGGATTCCACCTGGGTCCTGCTCACCGGTGTAGTCCAATAAAAAGCCCTACAGCATTCTTATCAAATAATCTAATCAAAGGCCCTTCAACTGAATTTAATACAATCAACACTATCACACCCAGAGGAATAGATTAGTTTACAAATATAATCCTTCTATTTTTGGGATTCATAAAATAATTTCAAACTGCCACAGGGGGCCATTATTCAGGCTGCCACACATGGGTTATGGACATTTTTGAAAAGTTTTTTGATACGTAATCTTTCTATGCTTTCTTAAAAAATCATAACATTTAAAGCTCTCATCAATAGGGCATAAAAATTCTTATTTACTCTGCCACTCAGAAAGTTGAATATTATTTACAAATATTTTATTAATTTGATAGCTCATTTTTTATTAATTTGTGTTTCTTTGATTATTATTGATAATTTTATAGTTTTTTGGAAATTCTGTTGTGAATTATCTACCCATGAATATCTTTTCTTTTTAAGGATAAGGAGAGATTAATATTTTTCTTATATATGTGCCCTCTATACAGTAAAGATATTAAGCATTTAACTATCATATTTATTGTCAATATTTTCCCAGTCTCTTGTTTGCCTTTTATTTCTATTTATGTAGTTTTTCTGTGTTGAATATCAAATTTTATGTAGTTTAATCTATCTGTCTTTTCTGTTATAATTTATTTTATGATTTTTAATATTAGAAAGCTCTTTCTTTAAGATATTAGATACATATTCACCTATATTTTCCTGTAGCTTGAAAATTTGGATTTTTAATTAGTGGCTTATTGGTTTATTTGATATTAACTTTATCACACTTAGAAATTATTTGGAAGCTGGTTGGGAGACAATTCTACATGTTTCTGCACATCTTGAAAGAGAGGCATTCGCTACCCTTTGTTTCACAATCCCTTTTCAAGGATTTGTTTATGTCAAGATACAGATATTGCCTTCCTCCAGGGCAAAGGACAGGCAAGCTTACTGAACATTATAAAAGATTCAGGTTCCCTAAACTTAGGGTTGTTCTCCTGTATTGCAGCTCACTATGAGTGCAAGATCAATCTGGGCCCATCTGCAAAGCCAGTGCGGGACATGAGGCCCAGGGAGACCAATGCAAGTATGCTTAGGATCAGACCACTTGCTGAGCTCTGAGATATAAAGTCCTTTATCCCTGATCCAGCACCTATGAAGTTGTGTTGTGCTAACTTGTTGGCTTGCAAGTAGGGAATAATCTTAGACACTTTGCAGTTCTTGACAGAAGTATATTATTTAATTTTAATTAATAGTTGATGAAATGCTTGCTCATTAAATAAGTGTGTATCATTTTATTATATTTTACATGTACTTTAAAATATCCAAGGCATGGTCTATATCTTTAAGCCTATAATAGGCTTAATGAATATTCTATTCCAAAAAATAAAGGGACTGTCTTAGTTTTTTAAGGCTGTACACAAGACAGTTGGCTTAAACAACAGAAATTTATAGACTCATGATTCTGGAGGCTAGAAGTCCAAAATCCAAGTGTTGCAGGGCCATGCTTCCTTTGAAGTCTGTAGGATTCTAGCAGTGCCAGGCAATCCACAATATTCCTTGGCTTGTGGCAAAACTCGATTTCTGCCCCTGTCACATGGCTGTCTCTATCTCTCTCTTACACACTGTGTCCAAATTTCCTCTGCTTATAAGGACACCTAATCTAGTTTGGCTTCATGTTCACTAATAGTATCTTTGAAGTTCTTATTTACACATTCACAAGTCACTCCTTTGTGATTAGATTTTCTAGCCTGGAAGAGCTATCAGGCAGATAGTTACCTCAACAATTCCAAATCTGGCTTGCTGAGATTTGTTTGTATCTAACATATTGTCTAAAATTGGGTTAAACCGAACTGCATATTAACAATTAGGAAAGGTCCTATTATTTAACTATCTCCCTGCATTTCAGTGCACCAGTGGTTGTTGCATTTGCAGTGATTCTATCTGCAGAAGTGAGTCTATGACTACTCCACTTCCTTTTGTGATGCCGTAATGTCTTAACTTTAACAAAATACTAGTACAAAATACTCGTTATGAAAGTTGGATGTTGCATCTGATCGGATTGAGAACTACTGTACTAGAAAATTGGATGTAAGGGGATAAATTTAGAAATATCATTCTGGATTCAGGATTGAGTGTGGATGGCAAGGCTCTGAGACCTGAGGCAAAGAGCAAAAGAGTACTACAGGTAAAATAAGTTTGGAGTAGTGTTTAAACACGTAATTTTTTAAAAATTGAAGTAATGCAGGTATAAAGTTTAGAAAATTTAGAAAGGTAGAAAACTGAAAAAAGACACCCATGATTCCTTATACTCGGTGACATTTGCTGTAAATATTTTTTATTTCTTTTCTGTAAATCTTCCAAGCATTTAAAATAACTTCGCCAATACTTTTTTGAAAGACTAATACATCCAAATGGAATAAAATGAACGAAAAATTAAAAGAACCAGAAGTTTTTAACATGAAAAATAAAGCCTTCTTATCTCCAGTCCAAATTCCTAGAGCTAAATTCCTTTTTACAGCTTCTGTATTCTCTCTTTAGAAATAGCATCATATATTTGGAATTTCAATTGCTATTGAATCTCCTGGTCTGTCCTCCATATCAGTTGTGTTTATATATGTGTGTTTAGAAATAATTGACATGCAATAAACTGCATGTTTTTGAAGTTTAGAATTTGATGTTTTCAGATATGTATAAACCCATGCAGCTATCACCAGCATGAAAATAATGAACAATTCCATCACTCAGAAAGTTTCCTTTCCCTCTTTGTATTCCCCACCTGCTGTTCTTACTCTCTTCATGCCCCTCCCCAGAATATCAATGTTCTGCTTTCTGTCACTATATATTATTTTGCATTTTATAGAATTTTATATAAATGTAATCAAACAGTAAATACACTTATATTTGGCCTGGCTTCTTTTACTCAGCATAATTATTTTGAGATTCAACCAGATTGTTGCATGCACCAATATTGCATTCCTTGTTATTTTGGGCCAGTTCCTTAGTATAGATATCCCACACTTTGTTTATCCATTCACTTTTTGATGGACATTTAGATTGTTTTAAATTTGGGGCTATTACATATGAACCAGCTGTGAGTATTTCTGTACAAGTCTTTGTATGATTTGCTTTCATTTCCCTTGGGTAGAATTTTTGGATTGTATATCAGGTGCATATTTAATTTTTTAAGAAACAGCTGAACTCTCTTCCAAAATGGATGTATCATTTTATATGTCCACCAGCTGTGTATGTGTATGAGAGCACGAGTTCATCTTAATCCTCACCAACAGTTGGTAAAGTCATTGTTTTAAATTTTAGCCATTTTAACAAGTGTGTCATTGCATCTCGTTGTGGCCTTAACATTTCCCTGAGACTAATGATCTTGCGCATCTTTTCATGGGCTTTTTTTTTTGCCATCTATATAATTTTGGTCAATTGTCTAGTCAGATCCTTTGCCCATATCTTTATTGAATTGATTTTTCTTTCTTTTTTTAGTTTTGACCGTTCTCTTCCTCTACATTTTTGAATGGATACAAGTCCTTATCAGATATGTAATATACATTTTTTTTCTCCTTATGAATGGCTTTCATCTATGGGTTTTCTTTGCTTTTTAAAAACAAAATATAGACTACATTTTAAAGTAGTCTATATTTATTTGATTATAATTAGAGGTACTTGAATTTTTCTGAGGTAACTTAAAATAGAAATATTTTTGAGGGCCCGGCTAGATAGCTCAGTGGATAAAGAGCGTGCTGGGATACCACATGGGAGGCCCCGGGTTCGGTTCCCGGGGACCTCTCCTAGCGGGCAGACCGCCTTGAGAATGGCAAGCTGCCATGGGTGGGCAGAGCCGCCGTGGGCAGGGCAAAAAGCTGCCACGGACAGGCAAAAAGCCGCCACGGGCAGGGCAGGTCTTCCGCGAATGGAGCGCAGCCAGCCACCCGCGAACTGAAGCAAGAGCCGGCCGTGAATAGAAGCAGAAGCCGCCCACAAGCGGGGAGAGCCGCGCCTGCGCAGTGACCAAGTCTCGGCGTGTCGCCGCAATGGGGGGAAGGGGAGATATGTAATAAAATAAATAAATCTTAAAAAAAAAAAAAAAGAAATATTTTTGACATTCAATTTTCTGAAATAGCTGTTTCATTCACTTTTCTTTGTTTATTTTCATCTCACTTTCATGTTTTTGCCATTCTTCACATTTGATAATCCTTGAAAATAATGTTCATATTTATGAAAAAAAGATTACATTGATTATTACAGATGACTGAAGTGAGACTCCTCTGAATTTTTAGGTATCTTTCTTCAATAGACTTTCTTGAAAATGAAGGTTAACTGTACATTGTACAAGAGTGGACCTGGTTCGTGAGATTTTCCTATAGAGCAAGTGAGGATGAAGCAAGTAAGCTGAGACTTCCATAGTTGCCAAAGTAGAGAAGAATTTACCCAAAAGAGGTAATACATCACTAGCTGGGGCAAGTTGCATGTTTTTTTGTTTCTGTTTTTTGTTTGCTATTGAGGTCCATATTTACTTCATGCTCTTCTTTGCTTTCTCTCTTGTCCCTGTACCTTCACTGGGCACCATCTGCAAGCAAATCAGCTGCTATCTTTAGAGAAGATTTGTTTAAATGGCTTGTGCTGAAGGGCTAGTTTATTTCCCCAATTTTCCTCAGACAATGCTTTTATAAAATAAAAAAAAATGATTTACTACAAAACTAAAAAAGAAAAAATAGACATGCAAAAATCAAGCTCACACTTTTGCCCTCAGTAACAGCAGTTATTTGTGTGACAGTACCAAGGTCCCAGGTATTTAAAATGAAAACCTAAAGATAGGAATAGAAGGAGACTTTATCAACATGATAAAGTACATATATGAAAAACTCACAGCTACCATTGTACTCAATGGAGATAAACTGAAAACTTTCCCACTAAGATCAGGAACAAGACAAGAATGCCAAATATTACCACTGTTATTCAATATTGTGCAAGAACTTCTAGCTAGAGCAATTAGACAAGAAAGGCATCCGAATAGGAAAAGATGAAGTAAAACTTTCACTATTTGCTGATGACATGATTCTATATCTAGGAAATCCCAAAAAATCCACAACAAAACTACTTGAATTAATAGACAAGTTTGACAAAGTGGTGAGTTAGAAGATTAATACACAAAAATCAGTAGTGTTTATATACACTAGTAATGAGAAATTTGAGGAGGAAGTCAGGAAAAAATATCCCATTTACAATATCAGCTAAGAACCAAATTTTAGGAATAAAATTAAGCAGGAATATAAAAGGACTTGTATTCAGAAAACTACAAAAACATTGCTAAAAGACACCAAAGAAGACCTAAATAAATGGAAGGACATTCCATGTTCATGGATCAGAAGACTAAATATTGTTAAGATGTTAATTCTACTCAAATTTATCTACGGATTCAACACAATCCCAACAGCCTTTTTTACAGAATTGGAAAGGCTAAATATCAAACTTATTTGGAAGGATAATAGGTCTCAAATAGCCAAAAATATCTTTAAAAAGAAGAATAAAGTTGGAGGACTCTCACTTCCTGACTTTAAAGCATATTACTTAGCTACAGTGGTAAAAAGAGCATGGTACTGGCATAAAGATAGGTATGGTGACCCATGGAATAGCAATGAGTGTTCAGAAATAGAACCTTAAATTTATGGCAAAGTGATTTTTGACAACGCTGTCAAACTCACCCAGCTGGGGCAGAACAGTCTATTCAAAAAATGGTACTGGGAGAACTGGATAATCATACCCAAAAGAAAGAAGGAGGATCTCTATTTTTTAACTTATACAAAAATTAACTCAAAATGGATCAAAGACCTAAATATAAAAGCAACAACCATAAAACTCCTAGAAGAAAATGTAGGGAAACATCTTCAAGATCTTGTAGTAAGTGGTGATTTCTTAAGCCTTACACCCAAAGCATGAGCAACAAAAGAAAAAAATAGATAAATGGGACTCCTCGAAATTAAACACTTGTGTGCATCAAAGAACTTTGTCAAGAAGGTGAAAAGCATTCAACTCAAAGGGAGAAAATATTTGGAAACCACATATAAGGGTTTGCTATCCATATTATATAAAGAGATCATACAACCCAATGACAAAAAGACAAGGAACCAAATTTGAAAATGGACAAAGACTTGAATAGATGTTTCTCCAAAAAGGAAATGCAAATGCCCCAAAAAGCACATGAAAAAATGTTCAACGTTAGCTATTAGGGAAATGCAAATCAAACTAAACTGAGATATCATTTCAAACCTTATAGAATAGCCATTATTACAAAAACAGAAAACTACAACTGTTGGAGAGGATGTAAAAAAATATGAACACTCCTTCACTGTTGGTGGGAATGTAGAATGGTGCAGTCTTTGTGGAAGACAGTTTGGCAGTTCCTCAAGAACAATGGAATACTATTCAGCTGCAAGAAGAAATGAAACTAGGATACATATGATAACATGGATGAACCCTGAAGACATTATGTTGAGTGAAATAAGCCAAACACAAAAAGACAAATATTGTATGGTCTTATTGATATGAACTATAACTCATAGAGACAAACTCTAGAATATAGGGTACTAGGAAATTGAGTATGGGTTGAGAATGGGAGCTGATGCTTAACGTATTTAGAATTTTTAATAAAGTTTATTGTAATGTGTGGAAATGAATAGAGTTGATGGTAGCACGTTATAGTGAATACTGCTGATTTATAAATGTGATTGTGACTGAAAGGGGTATATGTGGATGCAAATGTTAATTGAAAGGAAACTAGAGAATAATCTAGGGACTGTATAACATAGTGATTTTGGTGGTGGATGAAGAGTGTGGTTAACAGTATAACAGTATTCTTCCTTTAAAAAGTGTTAAGAATATGCTGATACATGGGAAAATTGCAACTAATATAACTTATGAGATTATAGTTAACAGTAATACTGTATTATTTTTGCAGCAATGGCAAAAATATTGTATCAATTCTAAGGGACAAAAACAAAAACAGGGGGGTATAAGAGGGTATGGAATTTTTCCTTTTGGAGTAATGAAAATGTTCTAAAATTGACTGAGTGATGACAGCACAACTCTGTGATGAGTATGAAAGCCACCACTTGTACACTTTGAATGAATTGTACAAAGCATGGGACTGTATAACACAATGACTCCTGTATTGGAAGATGGACTGTGATTATCCAAACAGATATGAGAACATTCACTCATGAACTATAACAAATATATAATACTAATACAAGGTGTCAAAAGCTAGGTGGGATGGGGGAAAAATACGCCAAATGTAAGATATTGACTATACTTAGTAGTAATATTTTAATGATGCCTTTACAAAGTTTGTAACAAATGTTTCACAACAATGCAAGGTGTTGGTGGTGGGTTGATGTGTGGGAGCCCTGTATGATGAGTGCTTGTTCTGTATATTCCCAAATTATACTATACATTTATTGTTTATGGATGTTCATGTATGAATGACAAACTTCAATAAAGCAGTTTAAAATTGGAAACTGTTTAATGTAAAGGACTCTGGGGAGGTCAGGGGCACACCTAGTAGCCATCTCCCAGCCCTCCCCCCCCCACCCCCGTCCCCTTTTCCATTGTGTGTAGATGTTTCAGTATGTTTCTATCCCACAGCAATACTAGGGGTCTAAAGCAAAGGCCTGACTGTAACTTATATCTGGAAACTGGTAACAAGCAGTCCCAGCTGCTTATCAGGGTGGTGACTCTCAGTGGCAGGGCCCCCACCCCTAGGTTGTATAAATACTTCTCCTTGTGCAACACAGATTTGTCTCTCCTCTCCACAGGGAAGTGGGATATGCAGAACTGCCATCTAGTGATCCTTTACCTGATCAGTTTGCCTCATCAGGAGACCCCCCCCACCATGGTCCACTTGTTTTATGGACCCCTTGTGTAAGTAATAAAGTAGTCCTTTGATGAAAGTTTCTGTTGTGCCTGAACCTGTATTCTCACAAGGCACCACCAGGTAATAACTTACCCCACAAGAACTGTGAATATTTTTGAGCATGACTCCCTATCAATTAAAAACATTAGTATATCATCCAAGATCAGTTTATAGTATTTACTTCATATTAATATATCGATGTACTCTCGTACTAATAGATTATGAATATTATGAGGCATTCCTCCAAATAAGCATTTAAAAGACCGACACAAGAACAAATGTAAATACAAGTTCTAGTATTTTTTCCTCACTGAATTATTATCAATAGACTGTAGGGTAATGAATTGCCATGAAAATTGATATAGTCCTATTCCTTCTCTTTCTCTCGACCCGAAGCTTAAAATTTCTCAAGAGATCCAAAGGAAATACTTGAGCTTACATGTAATATGTAAAGCAATGGATCTCTCTCTCTCTTTAAACTGACAATCTTATCCCCTTTCCTTACTTCTAAGATTCCTCAAAATATCTGGTCTTCTGATGATACATTTTCTTGATTTCCATCATTATTATGGTGTTTTGCTAAGGAAGAGGCAGAAACTCTAAATGCTTTGCAAAGGCAGGTTTATTCACTCAAATGATTTTCTGGTTATATCAAATGATTATAACAATTAAGCAATCACAGAAAAGAAGAGTAGTCAATTAAATGACATAGGAAAGAATGAAAGTATGTACAACAACTCTCCAAATCAGGGGAAAATACAACCTCTGATCTATCACGAGGCTTGGAAGTCCCTTTGCAGCCTATCAGAGTCCCGATTAGAAAAACAGCCCCAGGCATAGCGTCCCCTCCTGGGTGAAAATTCAACCTGTAGCTTGGGGACTATTCCTTTTAAGGGGTTCCAAACCTCAGAACTCCAATGAGTCTTGCAATTCGTGAGGGATGACCTCATCCAAAGTAACTGAATCCATCTGGGGGTGGGGTGGGGTTGGCCAGCCCTACACAGGAGAGACGCGGTGTCTCAAGGGATCTTTTGTTCTATTCTGTTCATGATACACTGAACAGGAATATGCGGGTTTCGATATACATCAGCTTTAACTTAATGTTACACAAACAGGACATGCAAATACCATGTCTAGTAACTTGTTCCTTTTAAACATTTGTTTTTTGGGTAGTGCATTATGGGGTTGCCTGCATAGCAGCGTTATAACATTCCAAAGGACAAGTTAATCATCCACAAGTCTAGGCTGAAACAGTAGAGACTATTGGTTAGAAAGCTTATGAATTCACAATTCTTAATAATAATTTTCTTATATTACATCATATGGAATGCATTTTTTGTGTTATTTCAATGGGAACTTGGAAGGCAGAGGCAGTATTTGTATATACTCTGTCTATAATATTTGAAATATTAAATCATGAGTAAGTGCTGAGAATATTTGTGTACTGAGTGGAAGAAACAAGTTTTTTTATTTTGTTAAAAGCTGCCAAAAGCAATATAGCAGAAATGGGTTGTCTTTTGCAATGGCGGCTTATTAGGTTGCAAGCTTAAGTTCTGAGGCCATGAAAGTGTCCAAATCAGTTTATCATCAGGTGATGCTTTCTCCCCAAAGACCAACACCTGGTGGCATCTGCTGGTGTCTCCCTTTTCTTCTGGGTTCTGTTGATTTTCGTTCTTTTCTCTCTTGGCTTTCTCTCTCTGCTCCTGTGGCTTTTTCTCTCTGTGCCTCTCTCTGTATTCATCCCATTTATAAAGGACTCCAGTAAGAGGCTTAAGGCCCACCCCGGGTCATGCCCTACTGAAGTAATCTAATCCAAAGGCCCCTAACTTGGAGTATCCTAACCAAAAGTTCCCACCTACACTAGGTTCACACCCACAGAAATGGATTAGTTTTAAGAACAGAATTTTCCGATATCCATAAAAGCCTCAAACTACTGCATCAGTGAAGACAGAAAGTCAGAGGAACAGGATAAAAGAAATGGATGTTGACAAATCATCCAAGAAGAGGAGAAGAATTAAAGTAATAGAGATTACATTTGAATGTCAGAAAGATCATTTTATCCTTTGAAGTAAGAGAGAAATAAAAAAGAATGCAAATGAATACAAAGAAATTGTTGGATTGGAAGAAAAGTAGTTTAGGAAGACTGAACTTGGTGGCTTCTATTCTGTCTGTGAGGTATGAGTTGAAGCCATTTCTGATACTGGGGATAATACTTTAACATAGAAGTCTTGGGAAGGTATGAGAAGGTTTGGGATAGGTTCAGGAAGGAATGACAGAAGAAACAAATTATAGGGCATGTAAAATGTTGGCAGGAAAGATTTACAGGCCTGCATAAATTGGGTTAAATTCATATTGGTCCCTATCTGGTGGATTCAGGGTTAAGAGTTTCAGTCCATGTGTTTGAAAGATATTCAGTTATATAGTATAATCACATATTTGCTAACACTAGACTCATATGTGCAGAGAAAATATAGTTATTTTCTTCATTTTTTCTATAATTTTTATAGCTCTTGTAAGTTTTCTTATCAGTGAATCAATCAGCAAAAACATTTACTCCAGTGCCTTGAGCTTAATTTAATCCAATGATATAAACATTTTCTTTAGGGTAAAATGATCAACTTTTAGAGTTTTTCCTTCTTCCTCTTCATGGAGTATCTGAGTTTATAGGGGAGAGGTATACTTAGTGACTTGGTGGCTGCAGAGGGTAAGGTGATTCTTAGTTTCAAACTTTTGATTTTGGGACCACATAATAAACTCTTAAAAATTATTTAAGGAAGAGGATATGTCTTGAACAGTTGAGCACCTGCCTGGGAGTTCCCAGTGCTGCCTGAAAAAACAAAAACAAACAATAAATCCAGCTGAGGAAAGCTGATGCGGCTCAGTAGTTCAGCACCAGCTTCCCACATATGAGGTCCTGGGTTCAATCCCTGGTCCCCAGTACCTTAAAAAAAAAATTATTGAGGACTAAAAGGAAATTTTATTTATGTGGGTTATAATAATATTTGCTGAATTAAAAATTGAAACAGAAATTTTAAAAATATTTATTTGCTAATTTATT
>PVKH010027922.1:0-12933 GCA_004027955.1 Chaetophractus vellerosus | reverse complement strand
TGAGTTGTTGGAGAGATGGTGGGGGCACTCCTAACTTAGGGTAATATCTCATCAGAGAGATAGGGAAATTAGTCAACACTTGAACCATTATGGTTTTCATTATTAGACCAGGCAGTGAAAACACTTTAACCCACCTTCACTTAACCAACTCACCAGATTGTTGTAGGTTTCTGTTTCCTCTCTAAAACACACTGACTTGTCACCAGACACCCACTGAAGGGGTGCAGCTGGCAGGGCCCTCGTTTGTGTGTCTGAGTGCTTCTGCACCCACTGGCTGAGCTGTACGCTTTCCAAGACTTTGCTGAGTTTGTTCCCAACCTCATTTATGTCAGTTGTCATTATTATTATAATTTTTGCAATTTGATTAAATATTATCCAAAGTGATGAAATAGGGAAGCAAATCAAGAGTTATTTTTATGAAAACTAAGTTGAATGTGCTGGGGAAAGTTGATTAAAATAAATCATTTAAAATATTGTCAGATTAAGTATGAGCTAATCAACTCTAAAAGTTTGGAGTGGGGCGGGGTTGGAAATCCACTAGGATTCTGCACCCAAAACTAGACTCTGCAAGGTAATACATTATGGGAACAGTTTGTTCAAGAGAAACAATGCAGAACTTGAATCAGCAGATCCATGCTGAAAGAAAAAGCCTTGAGGCTTAAATCAAAAATAGGCAAGTGAATCTACATTATATGTTGCAAATTTTATTTCTAAAATACTTAAAGCTTATGGGTATCATATCATTCTTTATGATTACAAACTTTTACAGATGTTTTTTAATTTACCCATTACTGGTCTAGGGTTTTCTGGCAGAGATCTTCTACTCTAAGTTGGATTATTCAAAGGTTCATCTGAGACCAGTAACTCACCAGGGATGTCCCTGTAACCCCATCCTCCTGGCCGCCTTCCCAAATGACTAGAGTAATAGAGGATGTTCGTTTTCCCAAATATCTTGAACAAGGTAGGAAGATCTATCACAGCATTTAGATCTCTGTTACCATATCTTTGTAAAAGGATTTTTTACCTAACATTAAAATGAAAATGAGAAACTATTTTCTTAAACCAAAGCCCGCTCTAAAGAGCTTCTTTTCAGAAGGGAAAAACCAGGAACTGAGTTTTGTTGAACACCGTCTGCGGGCAGGTGCTTTTCATATCTAATTTCATGTCATCTTCTCAAATTCCCCTTGAGATCCAGCCCATAACCCCATTTTATAGGGAGGAAACAGAGGCCCAGAGAAGTTAAGCAAAGCCACACTGCCAGTACCAGGGAGGTGCGTGTGGCCCACAGTGGGCTAATACACTCTCCAAGCCACCAAATTAGCTCTGATGATTTATTTGCGCAGCTCTCACATCACATTTTGCAGAAATAAAGCAATGTTGTGGCTATGTGTGGCATTTCCTTTTCAAGAAGCTCCAGCCACTTCCTGGACGTTTTTTTGGTTGCATTGTTGCTATGTGTCCAAGCTGAGCAGCCCCCCTGCCTTCCTCCAAAACTAGCTGAGGCCGAGTCAAAAGACCCTGTGGTATGTTCCAGCTATTCTAGAAATTCTCCTGTCGGCCTCCACTTCTACCTTTCCTTCTCCCCCTCTCTCTCCCTCCCTCTCTCTCTCTCTCTCTCTCTCTCTCTCTCTCTCTCTCTCTCTCTCTCTCTCTCTCACACACACACACACACACACACACACACCTGGTTTCCATGGTTTCCTGCCTTCCCTGGATTCTCTGGTTATCTTGGTTGGGTTTGGCTCTCACTCAAGGATAGTGTCTCTCCTCTCCGCACCATGAATCAAACAATACGTCCTCCTGGGGAGCCATGCTCATTCCCACCACCCATCTAAGCTCCCAGCAAATCAAATTACAACCCTGGCTCAGCCACCCAGCCTCCCAGAGGGGAGATAAAGGAGAAAGGAGACTGGAGAGTATTAAAACAATCATCTTTTGTTTTGTTTTGTTTTGTTTGTTTTTGTCAACAAAACAGAATCGTAATGCAAGACAAACATCTCTGTGTAGAATGGCCCTTTCTTACAGATTAAGACTGCCACGGCTGTCCCTTGCTGACCTAGTACTTTTCATTATGGATCCTCCATTATTATCACATGGCGGGGCTCCAACAAAGCCTTTCCCTGAAATTGCCAGAAGAATCACAAAATTCATCTCAACCTTCAAAGTACTCATCAAGGGTTTTTGTTGTTGTTTGGTTGGTTTTTACTTTTTTTAGGAAAAGTAAACTTTATTTCAAATTCATAAAATAAAATAGCAAACAAAAGATAGCTTAACAAGTCATGGAAGCATCACTCCAAAAAATTCTGTCTAGACACATTTATCTCATATAATTCTAAAAAATAAACTGAATTGCTCTTCCAGGGTTCAGAAAAATACACAGATGAGCACAGATTGGTTAAATGATATGATCAACATCTCCTTGTTAATGAAGAAAATGAAGAGGAAAAAAATGCTTAATCATATTCATATTTCATAAAACTGAACCCTGTATTCTTTTTTTTACCTTTAGCATTGATGTAGTATCTTCTTTGCTTTTGCTACAAAAAATATTACAATATTATTGTTAACTATAGTCTACAGGTTACATTATTTGCATTTTTCCCATGTATCACCACATTCTTAGCTTGTACTAGAAGTACATTCTTATATTTATACTACCAACCACAGTTCTCTTCTACCACCAAAATCACTATCTTATACAGTCCCTAGATTATCCTCCAGCTGTCTTTCCATTAACAGTAACCTCCCTAGATTACCCCTTTCAGCCACAATCACATCCATAAATCAGCAGTGTTGGCTACACTCATTACAACGTGCCGCCATCAACTCCATCCATTACCACATATTTACAATTGACCTTATTAAACGTTCTACATACATTCAGCATCAGCAACCCCTTCTCAACCCCCATTCCACCTCCTACTAGCCTACCCTCTACAGTCCAACCCTGTGAGTTTACTCATCATATTTGGTTCATATCAGAGAGACCACACAACATGCATCCCTTTGCATCTGGCTTATTTCACTCAATGCAATATCCTCAGGGTTCCTTCATGTTGTCATGTGCTTCCCCAATTCATTTCTTCTTACAGCTGAATAGAATTCCATCGTATGTACACACTCAGTGGCTCTCAGTTTCACCACGGCATTATGCTGTCATCACCCTAGTCAATTTTAGAACATTTCCATAGCTCTAAGAAAAAAGGCCTCATAGCCCTTGTACCCCTCCCCCATTATTGACCCTTTGCATTGAAAAAATATCTTCTTGCCATTGCTGCAAAATATTACAATATTACTCTTAACTATAGACCATAAGATACGTTGTTATAATTTTCTCATTTATCACCATATTCTTAGCACTTTGTAAAAGAAAAGCATTCTTATATTTATACTATTAACCATAATCTTCACCACCGAAATCACTGTTATATATTCCCTAGATTATTCTCTAGTTTCCTTTCAATTGTCATTTACTTCCAGATACTACCCCCTTTCAGCCGCAATCACATTTATAAATCAGCAATGTTAGTTATACTCATTATAATGTGTTACTCTCAACTCTATTCATTTCCACACTTTTACAGTTAGTAATACTGCAAACATTAAGTATCATCTCCCATTCTCAACCCTATTTAATATCTTCTTACAGCTGAATAGTATTTCATTTGTGTATATACCACATTTTGTTTATCCATCAGTTGGTTGGGCTGGTTCCATATTTTAGCAATTGTGAATAATGATGCTATGAACATGAATGTGAAAATGTCGGTCCCCGTCCTTGCTTTCAGTTCTTCTGAATATGTTCTTAGTGATGGGATTGCTGGATCATATGGCAGTTCTATATTCAGCTTCCTGAAGTCCTGCCAAACTGTCTTCTACAGAGGCTGCACATTCTACATTCCCACTAACAGTGAAGGAGGGTTCATGTTTCTCCACATCATGTCCAGCACTTGTAGTTTTCTGGTTTTTTAATAATGGCCATTCTGTAAGGTGTGAAATGGTATCTCATTGTAGTTTTGATATGCATTTCCCTAATAGCTAGCTGTGTTGAGCAGTTGTCATGTGTTTTTTACTCATTTATATTTCTTCTTCAGAAAAATGTCTATTCAAGTCTTTTACCCATTTTTACATTGGGTTGCTTATATTTTTATCGTTCAGTTATATGGTCTCTTTATATAACATGGATATCAAACCCTTATCAGGGGCCCGGCTAGATAGCTCAGTGGATAAAGAGCACGCTGGGATACCACATGGGAGGCCCCGGGTTCGGTTCCCCAGGACCTCTCCGAGCGGGCAGACCACCTTGAGAATGGCAAGACGCCATGGGCAGGCCAGAGCCGCCGTGCGCAGGTCAAAAAGCTGCCACGGACAGGACAAAAGCCGCCACGGGCAGGGCAGGTCCCCCGCGAATGGAGTGCAGCCAGCCACCCGCGAACTGAAGCAAGAGCCGGCCGTGAATAGAAGCAGAAGCCGCCCACAAGCGGGGAAAGCCGCGCCTGCGCAGTGACCAAGTCTCGGCACGTCGCCGCAGCGGGGGGGGAAGGGGAGATATGCAATAAAATAAATAAATCTTTAAAAATAAAAAATAAAAAAATTAAAAAAACCCTTATCAGATATGTGGTTTCCAAATATTTTCTCCCATTGTGTAGGCTGCCTTTTTTACTTTCTTGACAAAGTCTTTTGAAGAACAAAAGTGTTTAATTTTGAGGAGGTACCATTTATCTATTTTTTTCTTTTGTTGCTTGTGCTTTGAGATGTAAGATTTAAGAAACTGGGGAGCAGATGTAGCTCAGTGGGTGAGCTCCTGCTTCCCATGTACTATACCCGGTACCAAAGAAAGAGAGAGAGAGAGAGAGAGAGGAAGGAAGGAAGGAAGGAAAGGAGGGAGGGAGGGAGGGAGAGAGGAAGAAACTACTGCCTACCACAAGAACTTAAAGATGTTTTCCTACATTTTCTTCTAGGAGTTTTATTTTTAAGATTTATTTTATTATTTATTTATCTCTCCCCACCCCCTCGTTGTTTGCACTTGCTGTGTCTGTTGGTCTTCTTTTGTTTTTTCTTTAGGAGGCACAGGGAACCAAACCCAGGACCTCCGATGTGGGAGGGAGGCGCCAAATTGCTTAAGCCACCGCCATTCCCTGCTTTGTTGTGTCTCTTGTCATGTTTTCCCTCTTGTGTCTCTTGTTGCATCATCTTGTCGCATCAGCTCCCCCTTGCTCATCGCACCAGCTCGCCATCCTGCTCATCCTTTTTAGGAGGCACCAGGAACCTCTGCTCCCTGCTTTGTTGTGTCTCTCATTATGTTTTTTCTTCTTGTTTCTCTTGTTGCATCATCTTGTTGTGTCACCTCGCCATGCCTGTTCATCGTGCCAGCTTGCTGTCTTCTTTAGGAGGCACCGGGAACCAAACCACAGACCTCCCATGTGGTAGGCGGGACCCCAATTGCTTGAGCCACATCCACGTCCCTCTTCTAGGAGTATTAAGGTTGTAGCTTTTATATTTAGGTCCTTTATCCATTTTGAGTTAATTTTTGTATAAGGTGTGAAATAGAGGTCCTCTTTCTTTCTTTTAGATATGGTTATCCAGTTTTCCCAGCACCATTTGTTGAATAGGGTGTTCTGACCCAGTTGAGTGGGTTTGACAGCCTTGTCAAAAATTACTTAACCGTAGACATGAGGGTCTATTTCTGAGCACTCAATTTAATTCCATTGGTCAGTAACTTTATGCCAGTACCATGCTGTTTTACCACTCTAGCTAAAGAATATGCTGGGGGGGGTTGTTTGTTTGTTTGTTTGTTTGTTTGTTTGTTTGTTTTTAGTTACTGGGAATTGAACCTGGGACCTTGAATATGGGAAGCTGGAGCTCAACTACTGAGCCACATCAGCTCTCCCGAGTGGTTTTTTTGTTTTGGTTTGTTTTGTTTGCTTGTTGGTTTTTTTTTGTTTGTTTGTTTGTTTTAAGAGCCACTGAGAACCAAACTCAAGACTTCCCATGTGGGAAGCAGGTGCTCAACTGCTTTAGCCACATCCACTCCCTAAAGAATATGCTTTAAAGTCAGGAAGTGAGGGGCCTCCACTTTTTTTCTTCTTTTTAAAGATATTTTATCTGTCCTCCTTTCAAGTATAATCTCCTTGATGACAGTAACCATGTCTTCTCAGTGCTAGCTTGTAACAGGGCATTTGATAAGAGTTATTGGATGATGTTCACAATTGCATTATTCACAATTGCTAAAAGATGGAAACAACCCAAGTGTCTATTAACCAATGAATGGATAAACAATATGTGGCATACACAGATGAAGGAATACTATTCAGCTGTAAGAAGAAATGAAGTTGGGATGCATATGACAACCTGCATGAACCTTGAGGACATTATGTTGAATTATATAAGCCAGACACAAAAGGACAAATATTATATCATCTAACTAATATGAACTAAATGTGCTGAGTAAACTCATGGAGTTAAACTTTAGAATATAGGTTAATAGGAATTAGAAGGTGGGTTGAGAAGGGGGAGCTGATGCTTAATGTATGTAGAATTATAAATAAGGTTGATTGTAAATGTGTGGAAATGGAGTTGATGGCAACACATTATAGTGAGTATAACTATCACTGCTAATGTATAAAAGTGGCAATGGCTAAAAAGGGTAGTCTAGGAATGTAAAGGTCAATTGAAAGAAAGCTAGAAGATAATCTAGGGACTGTATAACATAATGAATTTGGTGGTAGATAAGAAGTGTGGTTAATAGTACAACTACAAGAAAGTTTTATGAACTAAAACAAATGTAAGTCACTTATACAAGGTGTTAAGAAAATGATGACACATGAGAAAAATGTAATTTATGGTCTATAGTTAACAGTAATACTGTAATATTTTGCAGCAATAGCAAAGAAGGTACTATATCAATGCAAAGATTCAGTAATGGGGGGTATGAGGGGTATGAGACCTTTCCTCTTAGAGCTATGAAAACGTTCTAAAATTGACTGGGATGATGACAGCATAACTCTGTGGTGAAACTGAGAGTCACTGAGTACAGACTTGGGATTGATTGTACAATTCATGGGCCCGTATAACACAGTGAACTCCATGGTGGATGATGGACCATGGTTAATAGTACAAATATGAGAATGTTCTCACATGAACCATAACAAATATACAGTACTAATGCATGGTGTAAATAATTGTGTGGTTTGTGGGAAAAAATACACCAGATGTAAACCATGAACTATAATTAGCAGTAATATTTTGATGATGCTCTTTTATCATTTGTAACAAATGTTCACAACAATGCAAGATATTGGTGGTGGGGGGGTGATGTATGGGAATCCTGTATTTTATGCATGATTGTTTTGTAAACTCACAACTTCTTTAATTAAAAAAAAATTGTATTGGATGGATGGATGGAAATCAACATACATCCTAGGCTCCTAAGAAGCCATGTATATGGTGGTGATGGTAGCACAACTTTGTGTTATAATCAACACCACTGAATTATATATTTGAATGTGGTTAAAAAGGGAAATTTTAGGTTGTACATATGTTATTACAATAAAAATTTTAAAATAAAACAAAACATAGTGCTGTACAACTCTAACATTGAACCCTAATGTAAATTATGGGCTATAGTTAATAGTACAATTATAAAAATATTCTTTTATCAATTGTAACAAAGTTACCACACTAATTCAAAGTGTTAATAATAGTGGGGGGGAGTATGTGAGAACTCTGTATTTTCTGCATGATTTTTCTGTAAACCTACAATTTCTCTAATAAAAAAAAAGTTATTAAAAAAGAAAAAAAGAAAACCAGAAGAAAAAAAAAGCCATGTATATCCTTCACTGAAAATTCATTGGTTGAAACATACATTAATGAGCCCGCACTGTGTGCCAGACACATGCTAGACTTTGGGATTAGAGATGAAGAAGATAACACCTTGCCCCTTGCACTCAGGGAGCTCACACACAGACTTCTAAAGAAACAATTCACTCTCAGGGAGGTATACAAGAGACTGTGGCTCTCTGTGCTTAACTGGGGGTAGGAGTGGGAGTGGAGGGCGAAATTTGAACTGAATTTTAAAGAGTTTGCCAGGTCCAGAGAAGGCATTTCAGGCAGAGGCAGAGGGAACAGAGTGGACAAAAGTGTGGAGATATGAACGTGTAGCACCAAGAAAACTGTGATTGGTCTTTGTCCCTTGTTCCCCTGGAAGGTAACCTCTGAATCTTTAGGATTAACTTTCATAGAAGTGTCTTGTTATTCATGGTGGGCTCAGGACCTTACCTGATAGTTCTTAGGCTACTGAGATGGCAGGGTCGGGCCAGCCACACCTGCAGTTTTAGGTCCAGGGATTGGCCACACCAGAAACACTAACCATGTGATTAAGAGATTGGAGCTTTGAGCCATGTCATATCAGCCCCCACCAGCCCACACCAGCCCACCTCTGGGCGGGGAGAGGGACTGCAGATTTTCAACCATGTGGGCATTCATGTGGTTTCATCAATCATACCTGTGTGGTGAAGCACCATATGTACTGGGACACTCGAAGCTCTAATGTGCTCCATGAAAAGACACATCTCTGCAGTTAGAGTGATACAGTCTGATGCCGTGTGGAGAGGACACAGAAGCTTGTATTTGAGACCCTCCCTTTCTATCTCTCTTTTTGGGTTCTTCTTACTGGTATCCTTTTTATCTAATAAAGCTATAACCATTAGTATAGCACTTTCAGTGAGTTCTATGAGTTGTTCTAGCAAATTATTGAGCCCAAGAGGGGTGATGGAAACTGCCATATTTGTAGCCACTTGGTCAGAAGTGCAAGTGGCCCGGGCCCCTGATCTTGCAACTGACACCTGAATCCTCTATGAGAGTGCCCTTAAACTGTGACTACGGAGTGTGGCCAGATAATGTCAGAATTGAGTTGAGTTACTGTGCTATTGGCAGTTGGTGTCAGAAGTTATCAAAGTTGATAGAAATTTTTGGTGCTTTCTCAGGGAGTCTAGGGAACACCAAGAACGATATTTTAGTAGGACTTGAACAGTGAGAGGAGTGATGGAGACAAGGCTGGAAAGTGAGGCAGGAGACAGATGCTGATCCACCTCATCAGCAAATGTCCCCTCTTTCATTCCAGAAACCTGATGAGTGTTTCCAGACAGTCTATAAAGGTCAGCAAAGCTGAAATACTAGGGACATTGAAGGAGTTAAATACATTGTTGCCTAGAAATTTTCTTTGGCACAAAAGCATCTTTTTTTCCTGCCATCCTTTTGTTTCTACCCTGGGGTATCAGATTCCATGTCCTCCTCTGACTGAGAACTACAAGGCCATCCTCCGGAACAGGCACTCACGAGGCCTCTCAGTGGTCTGGTTTGTCCAGCGTCAAGTGTCCTAATCCCAGATTCAAATCTGCTCTGCCCCACACAGCTGCGCCTCACTGCCACAAACCTGCTCTGCTGGTTTACGCTTGCTTCCTCCAGAAAGGAGTAACATTTAGACAGGGTTGGCGGGGGGAGGGAGCGAGGGGCAGTGCTCTACATGGCTTGAGTTTCTGTATAGATAGAAATGAGACCTACATTAAGTTGCTGTGTACTGTATGATTCACAAAGGGAAAGAGCCTAAATGTGTTTCATTTCCTTGGGAACTGCCAAAATTAATTGTGCTCCAGTATTTACAAATAATGTTAAATTTTTCCAATTCTAAAAGAAGTATAATTTTTAAACTACTGTTATTATTTCACTTTCTTATTAATTGTATTTGGCTATTTTGTTGCCTTCATTTTTGAAGAAGTTTTGGATCACAGAAGGGTTACAACTATGACAGGGGAAGACCATTGGTGTGGGGTGTCAGTGATGAGGGATATATGGGAGGGTGTTCACCTGGGGCATACATTTAAGGTATATACTGTGTTCAACTGTTCATGGGGCATTGTCATGGTGGGTGGAAATTCACGCAATAACCGAAAGAATATCGATTGCCCATCCTAGGGATCTCTGCCACATTTTCCAATGGAACAGCAAGAATCCCCCGAGTATAGGGGCAATGACTAGTGAAGGAGGACGGTCCATTGATGGGTCCTTGATTAATGACTGTACTTATGAACCTTTACTTTTGAAATTGAAACGTTTCCTAGTATTATAGGGTGCCTAAGAGTTACTTACTGAAAGCCTCCTTGTTGCTCAAATGTAGCCTTTCTCTAAGATGAACTCAGCAGATAAATGCATTACCTTCTCCCCAGTGTGGGACATGACTCCTGAGGATGAGCCTCCCCGGCACCAAGGGATTACTACCAAGCACCAACTAGCAAGGCAACTGGAGAAAGACCTTGATCAAAAGGGGGAAAAGGTAAAGACAAATGAGTTTACATGGCTAAGAGACTTCAAAGTGAATTAGGAGGTCACTCCAGAGGTTACGCTTATGCACGTCTCAGCAGGATCTCATTGACTGCCTAAGTAAATACTACCTCAAATAGCAGTGCTCCTGAGGTCTCTGGAGACATCTGGACACTATAGTCAGAGCAGATAGCTCAGGAGTTTGGTGCCTTGCCAGTGTGCCCTACTTTGGAATTTATGTTCCCCAGTGTGACAGAGTTGGACTCAGTTGTGGTTTCCCTACACATGGCTTTTCTGACCCTTCTATTTGAAACTATAATTAGTACTAGAGTTGATAGGTATACATCCAAGAGACTTAAATCTTGGGCTGTCCCTGTACCAGCTGGGCCCTGAATCTCAACGGAGTTGCAACACCTATTCTCCAGTTCACTGGACTCACCCAGGACAACTAACAAGGAGATGATGATGGATACTGACCATCCCAAGGAACCGAGAGAATCTGCAACTGCAAGCAAGAGAGTCTCATCCATCTGCCCTGTGGGAGCAAAGCACCCTCTCAATTAGAGATGGATTTGGCATCACCATCCCAGAATCCTCAGGATTGGGGAATGAACTATGGACTAAAGTAGTCTTACTGGTATTCTACTATAGAGTTATTGTGACTCTAGCAATCTAAGAACTTATATTGTTGATGTGGAGGCAGTGGCCACCGGAGGTTCTGAGGGCAGGGAGAGGGAAAAACAGGTGTAATATGGGGGTATTTTCAGGACTTGGGATTTGTCCTGAATGACATTGCAATGACAGATACAGGTCATTATATATCTTGCCATAACCTACAAAATTGTGTGGGAGAGAGTGTAAACTACAATGTAAACTATAATTGATGCTTAGTGGCAATGCTCCAAAATGTGTTCATCAATTGTAACGAATGTACCACACTAGTGAAGGATGTTGTTAATGTGGGAAAATGTGAGAAGTGTAGGGAGCAGGGCATATGGGAATCCCCTCTATTTTTTATGTAACATTTATGTAATCTTAAGTATCTTTTTTTAAAAAATAGAAAATATATTTCAAAAAGAAAAGAAAAGAAGTATATACACTCTGCATAAAATATGAAAATTGAAGGAAGCACAAAGAGTAAAATTCAAATGATATTAAATCAGTCACTTAGAGAGACCCATTGTTCATAGTTTGAAGTATTTCTTTCTAGTCTGTTTTCTATGAATACACATGCACAATTCACGTACTTAGCACCCACCATAGTGCCTAAAATATCTATATACTAAATACATGGTCGGTGAATAAATGAATGAAAGAATATAATTTTTATTTCTACACATTTAGAATCATACATACAAGAAATGTTTAAAAATTTTACTCAATATATTGTCAGTAATTTCCAATGTTATTAAATAGAATTTTTTAAACTCTTTTATGGATACATGGAATAATGGTGACCTGAACATCCAGTTCATAAACCTGTGTTTGGATCTCTGAAGATCTCCTTAGGCTAGATTCCTGGGCATGGAATGAATAAGTGAGCAAGTATAAACTTTTGATATCATTCAATGTTTATTAACTCTCAAAACTGAAGTGCTACATGGCAAGGAACTTGAGCAGGCCTGAGAGCTCCCTGCAGCCTACAGGCAGCTGCTTCCATGTCTGCTGGGGGACCCTCTTTGATGAGCCACCCTTCTTCCAGTGTCCTTCCAAAGGCTGGACATGCTGCATTAAGCTCTGACTCAGCTGCTCTCACCCTCCACAAAGGCTCAGAGGACGGCGCTTATCTCTGCATTGCATTCCATTCAATTTTCATTTAAGCATTGTCTTTTCTATTTTCTCTAACCATATCTATTCTAAACAAATTCTGTGTCACAAAGCTATTTTGTTTCATACTGCGTACAGTTTAAGGGATTGCAGTTTAAAAGGGTGGCTTTGTCCTCTCTCCAAACATAACTTGTACTGAAAACTACCATTTGCCTCGGATAGACTCATATTCTCTATCTTCAGTGAGACAATTTCAATTCTATTCATCAAACATATGTATGTGCTATGCCCTGGAAATGATTTTTTTTTAATGACCAAAACCTTGTCTTACAGAATTCAGATACTTTATTCAAATGTGACTTCCATGGAAACCTTTCCTGACCATCCTATTTACATTTGCAGCAGCCCCTCTTTTCCTTTTTTTTTTTTTTTTTCCCCTCTTTTCCTGCTTAGTTATTTCCCCAGAAGACATCACGGTCTTACCTACTACATAGTCTTCCTATTTGTCCTGTTAATTGTTTGTCTCACTGCTCTAGAAGCTTGACAAAGTCATTCATTCATTCAGTAAATATTTAGTGAACACCTCCAGATGCCTAGAACAGTCCTAAGCATGGGGGTGGGGGAACTACGAAGAAGCTCAATACTGCTTTCCAGAAGCTTACAATTGAATTTGAAGCATAAAAGAGTTAAGCAAAGCTATAAAGCAGGGCATAATTTTTTTTCAGTAGTAAAACAAGTGGAGCTGAATAAAGTAGCTGTGTTCCAGAGGACGAAAAGAGAACAGACTGTTTGAAGTGAGGATATAAACTGCTGAGTAGATGAGGTTTAAAGGCAGGTTGGAACTAGATG
>PVKH010027921.1:0-12924 GCA_004027955.1 Chaetophractus vellerosus | reverse complement strand
TCAGAACTGTGAGACAATAAGTTTCTATTGTTTTAACCATCCAGTTTATGGTATTTTGTTATGGCATCCCCAGGAAACTAAGGAATAGGGCATTTCTTTAATTCTAGAAATCTTCTTGTGCAATGTCTTCAACATCAAGCTACCTCCCCCCATATAACACATCCCCATCCCAGTTTATCAGTTCTACAAATAATGTTATCCCCTCCAAATATTAATATAAATGAGCTGTGAAAGCATAATTCAAGGTAACAAAGTGAAAGGACAATACAAAATGGATACATCCAAGAAAACATTTTCCCAACTACCCGCTTCACTACCTTTTATTTTAATGCATTGGTACCTGTTATAGTTTGATGTAATTATGAATTCCAAAAATCCATATTGAATCATGCTTGTAAACTGATCTGTTCATCTGGGCATGATTGGGTTATGAATAGGGCGTTAACTGGGCCACCTCAGTAGGGCGTTGAGCCCCACCCCTCAGTGGATGTGTCTCAAGTATAAAAGGCAAGGCAAAAGACAGAGGGAGAAGATTTGAGAAGCAGTGTTTGAGAAGCAGTTCTGATGTTGGAGAGATTGCCCCAGGAGAAGACAAGTGAGCTGCTCACCTGATAGTCTACAGCTGCAGCCCTGGGAAGAGAGGAACCCAAAAAGCCTGAACCCTGGCAAACATCGGCAGCTGTCCTGCTCCAACACATGGACTTTGGTGAGGGAAGAAACTTATGCTTTGTGCCTGGTAACTGTAAGCTTCTACCCCAAATAAATACCCTTTAAAAGACCAACCAATTAAAGGCACCTCTTTGGCTGACTAATATAGTATCTTAACAGAGGTTGTGAAAATATTAGTTGGAAAGCATTTTGACATCCCTCAAATTAGTATATTTGAATTGTACTTGAAATTGGACCTAGATAAAGCTGAGTTATCTCTAAGTATTTGAATAAACATAAAGATGCTTGTAGCTTTTTCAAGAAAAAAGGAGAAAAACATGTTAAGCTCATCTCAAAATTATTTTAAGGCAGAGGCAAATTTCAAGGAAATATGTTGTAAACAAATAATGTTATCAATTAATTAAATTTAAAAAATTTTATTGGTTTCCTTTTTTAGTAACAATTGGATTAAAATGGTATTCCTTGTTTATATTAATTTTACCCAAAATAACATATATTCTGGAACATTAAGCATTCCATATTCAGAGTAGGCTGAGTGTGCCTAATATTGTAATTAGCATAATGTATTTATTTCAAGTGTGGTAATTTAGGAGTCTGTCTTACTATGTATTTATTATATTTACTACCAGAGAGGGTAAAGGTATATTTTCCTAGAGTGCATCTCTCAGTGTCTCCTGTATGAAATTATAATGAGAGGTGTTTTGATTTTTCTTTTTCTAATAGATAGAGATGAGGATATCTTTGTTTATTTGTTTACTTTCCAATACCTGTCAAATTGTGGAAATTTAGCTTCCTTGAAGTCAGTGATTTCTCATTTCCTTGCATACCCTATCACAGTACTGTGAACTTTGGCATCTCAAGAAAGAATTCCAAATCTCATTTCTCTCTTGTGCCTCTCTCATCGTAGCCTTTATTCATTCTTTCATCCCTAAAACACTTACAGAATGTCTACTACATGTCAGACACTATGCTAGGTGCTAAAGAAATGAAGCAATGGAAAAAGAAAGGACATGAGCTGTCAAGGCTTACAGTGAGAGGAATGGTGGTGATAAACACAAGACAATGGGACAACGCAGGTCAATTGACCTTAGTTGCTGAAGGGCAGAGAAAGCTTTGGAGGCAATTATAACCTAAGCAAAGACTTATGCGATGTTTAGGGATTCAGATATGATTAGAAGCAGTAGGGAGAAGGTAATTCCTAATAAAGCAGATTTAAAAGGTATGGGGTTAAGAAATTAGCAGGGAGCAAACAGGGAAATGACCTAGCAGTTTGATGCTACAAGAATATAAAGTTTGAGGCAGGGCATAAATCGAGATAGAGCCTATATCACAGAATTTCTCTTGTTAAACTACTCTATTCCTTATCCTGCTTTATTTTTCTTCAGAGCACTTTTTACTACCTGACACATATAAAGTTGTTGTTGTTGTTGTTTTTAAATACTCTGTTTTAGAATGTTTTCTCCACAAGGACAGGGGTTTTCTGTCTTGTTCACCACCCTATCTCCAGCACTTGCAACAAAACTTGTACACAGTGGAAACCCAATCGCTGATGAAGGAATGGATGAATGAATATATGGTTTGCTTAAGATCTTATCCGTAAAAGCTTCATGTACTCTGATTTCAATTTACTTTTCCAATTTTAGTACATCCTAAATTACAGCCAGCCAAAATCTTCATTTCTAATCAAACTGGATTGCTTTATTTATATGTTTATCTATTTTTTTTGAGGTACTGGGACTGGCAATTGAATCAGGACCTCGTATGTGGGAAGCTGGCACTCAACCACTGACCCATATTGGCTCAACCTGAATTTTTTGTTTGTTTTGCTTGTTGTTGTTTTGTTTTTGTCTTTGTTTTTTAAGGAGGCAGCGGACCAAACTCTGGATCTCCCATGTGGAAAGAAGGGACTCAACTGCTTGAGCCACATCTGCTTCCCCCCCTTTTTTTTAATTTCTAAAAAATGTTTTCTCTCTTGATCTTGACTTTTAATATTGCCTTTACATAGAATGCCCTTTGAATTGACCTGTAGTTAAAATATGCAATATCTGCAAGGTTTAAAAACTTCAAAACAGAATTAATCACTTATAGCATATTTGTTAAGAACTTAAACTCTAGAACCAGACTACCATTTCCCACTTATCTATTTACTATGTGTGCTTGGGCCAATTACTTAATCTCTCTAAACATGTGCTTACTCATATGTAAAAAGTTATTTCCCACATTATATGGTTATGAATTTTATGCTATTTGTGAAACTCTTAGAACAGTGCCTGTTGCACAGTACATTTTTGTTTTCCTCATACTAATAGTTATATGTGTGCTTGTTCATAACCCTTATCATTGAACCCAATTTGAGGACAGGAATTAAGATTTATTTTGTTGTCTAACATGTTGCCTGTTCATTTGTTGTGCAGAATCTTACAGACAGGGCTTTCTTTTCAGCAATAGGTCCATACCTGTTATGTTTATAGAAAATGGTTTCATATATTTTGAATATACAAATAAACATTTCAAATAAAAAATTAAGATCAAAAGGTGAACTATTAAATATATGAGGTTTTCTTTCTCTCAATTGTTTGAGTTTTTCACTTGCACATAGTATATTTTATTTCTATGAACCTGCAAAGCTATTTCCATTTAGTTCTAAATAAAGATACCGCAACTATTTTTTTCTTTCAAAAATAGGGTGCCAGTTATAACATTTTTCAATTCTCAGTGGCGTAACTTGTAAATAACTTTACTTTGGATTTAGAATTCTGTTATCATGACAGTGATGTTATAGGTAGAGTGTGAGTTTATTCAGCGTTGTCTAAACTGGTTATGAAAACAATTGCACACTATTATGTGAGAAAGGATTTCATCTATTCTTCCAGCTTTTGTAAATAACACATTTTCCAAAGTTCATCTGCTATTGAATGAAAAATATTTTATACAGAATATTTTATAGATATTTTACAATAAAGGAACTGAAGCCAAGCAATTCTACATTCATTCATCCTTTCATTTATACATTTACCCATCAAACATTTATTGAATTTCTACAGCTAATGCTGGCAAAACAGAAAAAAAATGAATTCATAGGAGACAATTTCCTCATGGTGCTGACTGTTTCATTTGGTAAGTAGACAAACAAAATTAAAATATACCATGTAATTGATAAAATAGAGGCAAACTTAAGGTATTGTGAAGACAACGGTGGGAATATGTGAGTAGTAGAGAATGATTGGGACAGGGTTATTAAAGGAAGCAATTCCTGAATAGACTTTAATGGAAATTATTTTGGTGAACAATAAGGAAAGAATATGCTAGACACAGGAAATAGCATGTGCACAGCATGGAAAAATGCATATGCAAGGGGGGATTAAGGAGAAACCAAGCTACAAAAATAGGCAGAGAATAGGTCCAAAAGTCTTCAATGCAATGGTCTGCATAGTGAGTCATGCTAGGACTCACATGAGATTCTCTTGGTCCTTAGAAGCATACTCCTTCCATGATACAATTCTGTCACTTCTGTTTCCAGAACTTTTAATCAAGCCTGCTATAAGCTATAGTAATTACATTAACCACATGTTCTTAGGTCCTGTAAGTTGATGCTTTAACGTCTAAAAGCATCCCCAGATGGCCAAGCCCCATCCAGACACTTGTTACTCCTAGATAATTCTGACCCCAGTCGCGGGGACATGACTTTCAAATATAGTCAGCTAATTCCACACTGGTGTGCCCCTGCCCCATCTCTGCAGGTTTCCTACAGGAACCACTTGCTCTCTCTGTCTTGGAGCCATCCCTGGTGTATTTACCCTGTGTGGCCCTGAGTGTCAAGCTGCCCTCTCCCCAGGGAACAGAGACTATAATAAATCTTTCAGTATCTTCAGATCTCTCTCTTTTAATCTGAATCTGACTTTATCATACCTCAAACAAGGTAATATGAACAAAACAGTAGAAAAGTGCTGTACACACTTTTGAACCTAAAACTATAAGTCAAAGGTAGAAGATTCCAAATGAATCACTCAGGAGCTTTGACACCAAGATGAGCTTCCCAAATACTCTTCAGAGATGTTATATATTTGAAGGGCTGCATGTTATATATTTGAAGGGCAACCATATCTTTGAAGTGTAGGATGGAGTTGTACTCTCTGAAATTTACTATGGAAAACTAGAACTTCTGAAATAAAAACAGTGTAAAACTGATTCTTACAGCTTTTTATTTCTTTACAATTTATAAAAAAATTTTTTGTGTGTATGTCTACAATGGTCCTACGTTTCTTAAATTAATCAGACAAGCTTCACTTTGTGTTTTCATGCAGCTTTTCTTCCAAGATTTTGATACTGCAAGCAAGTTATGGTTGGTAGTGTATGATTATTTTTAATTAATATACAGTAAAATTAACCTTTATTTCTGGTACTGCTTTATGAATTTTATCCTAGGCATATATTCATGCCTATCACTAAAGCTTTATAGTTTTAGAGAATATCATATACATGGGATGATGGAGTTCATTAATTTTTAAAACTGGCTTTTTCAGCATAAGACCTTTAAGATTCATCTAAGATGGGGCCGGCTCGATAGCCCAGTGGATAGGGTGCCGGCATACCACATGGGAGGCCCTGGGTTCGGTTCCCGGGGACCTCTCCTAGCGGGCAGACCGCCTTGAGAATGGCAAGCCGCCATGGGCGGGCCAGAGCCGCCATGGGCAGGGCAAAAAGCTGCCATGGACAGGGCAAAGCCGCCATGGGCAGGGCAGGTCACCCGCGAATGGAGCGCAGCCAGCCACCCATGAACTGAGAGCCGGCTGTGAATGGAAGCAGAAGCCGCCCACAAGTGGGGAAAGCCACGCCTGCGCAGTGGCCAGTCTCGGCGCGTCGCCGCAGCGGGGGGGAAGGGGAGATATGTAATAAAATAAATAAATCTTAAAAAAAAAAAAAGATGTGTATTCCTTTTATTGCTTAGTAATGGAAAGTAGTGGATAGGAGAATGCTTATACTTTCAACTATTGAGGATATCTGGGTTGTTTCCCGTTTTTGACAATTAAAACTGCTAAATACATTCATGTATAGGTTTTTGGTTGAACATAAAATTTCATTTCTCTGGGATAAATACTAAGGAGTGGGATTGCTGGGTCATATGGTGACTGTTTAAGTTAAAAAACTGTCAAACTGTCTTCTAGAATGGCTATACCATTTTACCACCCCACCAATAATGTATAAAATTTCTAGTTGCTCCACATCCTTGCCAGCACTTGATACTATTGGTATTTTTAAAAAATTTTGCATTCTAATAGGTGTGTAGCAACAGCTTGTGGTGTTAATTTACATTTTCCTGTTGGTTAATGATTTCATGTGCTGTTTGCCTTCCATCTGTTGAAGTCTTTTACCCATTTTTAAACTGTTTTTTTTTCTGTTTTAAAGCAGTAAAACATATATTCTGAAAACAAGTTCTTTATCATATACATGATTAACATATTTTTGCCCACTCTATAGCAGTTTTCTCTCTGTTTATCTTTGCCAGTCTTGCTAGAATTTTACCATTTTTATTGAACTTTTTTAAAATCAGCTTTTGGATTTGTTTACTGTTTGTCTGTTTTCAATTTTTAAGATTTCTGCTCTTATATTTCTTATTCCCTTTCTTCTCTTTGTTATTGAGCTATTTTGCTCTCCTTTTTTCTAGTTTTCTTTTCTAAGCATATAATGCTACAATTTTCCCTCTAAGAAATGCTTTAGCTGTAGCCCACAAATTTTAATATGCTGTACTTTCATTTACACTCAATTCAAAATGTAATCTAATTTCACTTGATACTTCCTTGATTCATGGATTATTTAGAAGTGTGTTGTGAAATTTCCAATTATTTGGAGATTTTCCTTGTATCTTTCTGCTATTGACTTTTTATTCCATTACAGCAAGAGAAAGTATATGCTATATATGACTTCAATTATTTTACACTTAATAAGTTTGTTTTATCAACCAAGATATGTTCTATCTTGTAGATGTTACACGTGCATGTAAAAAGAATGTATATTCCGCTGTTGTTGCATAGAGTGTATTTTAAATATCAGTTAGATACAGTTGGTCAATTGTATTGTTCAGTTCTATATTCTTCCTGATTTTCTGTCTATTAGTTTTAATTACTGAAAAGGAATGTTGAAATCCCTGACTATAATTGTCAATTTGTCCCTTTAATTTTGTTGTAGTTTACTTCATGTATTTTGAAGTTCTGTTGTTAGGTACATATACATTTGGGGTTTTATGTCCTTTTAAGTATTGCCCCTTTTTCTCTAGTTATTCTCCTGGTTCTGAAGAATACTTTGCCTCAAAAATACAGCCACTCCAAATTTATTTTGTTTGGTGTGTGCATGGTGTGGCATTTGAAGCTGTATGTACCATAAATATAGAAATGACTTTGAAATTGGGGAATGAATAGAAGCTAGAAAAATTGCGAGCTGTTTAATAGAAAAGGCTTAGATTATTTGGAAGAGACTGTTGAAATATGGACACCAAAGGTACTTCCAATGAGGCCTTAGACAGAAATGTGTTATTGGAAACTGGAAGAAATGCAATCCTTGTTTTAAAGTGGCAGAGAACTTGGCAAAATTGAGATCTGATGTCGGATGAAAGGCAGAATTTGAAAGTCATGAGCTTGAACATTTAGCAGAGGAGATTTCCAAGTTAAGTGTGGAAAGTGCAACCTGGTTTCTCCTTGCACCTTATAGTAAAATGCGAGAGGATAGGAATAAACCAAGAACTGAACTCCTGGGCATAAAGAAACCAGATATTGATGGTTTGGAAAATCCTGAGCTTCTAGAAAGTGAGTCCCCAGAGTATAGTGCTCCATGTGAGGGTTTAACTGACCACTGATCTAGTCATCATTTCAGTGCGAGTCAGGAGTGGAAGTGCAGTTATCCAGGACCCATCTGTGGAAAGTCCTTGTTTTAGGTCACCAAAGGGCTGCTGGTGCAAAATACCAGAAATGAGTTGGCTTTTATAAGGGGGATTTCTTTGGGGTAAAAGCTTGCAGTTCCAAGGCTGTGAAATGTCCAAATCAAGGCACGCTAAGAGGTGCTTTCTCACCAAAGTCAGCTACCCTTGATCCTGTTGTCCAGCCACACAGCAAAGTAAGGCAGCTGCTGATCTCTGTGGAGGTCTCAGCCTTCCCTCCTGGCTTCCAGTCTCTCAGAGCCCAGCTCCCAGAGCTCAGCTGTGAGCAACCAGGTGCAGGGCTTGTCTATTTCCATGCCTCCTCTATTAGTATCTTCTGCTCTTCTTTCTTTCTTAGTTCAGCTGCAAGCTACCAATCATATGGTTTATCTCTCCCTGGGCCTCAGCTCTTTGAGGCTTCTCTCCTTGCATCTCAGCTGTGGGCAAAACTGGAGTCTTCTTTCACGTGGGTAGGATCAATAGGGCAGCACCCTTTTCCTGTGTCTCCATTTATATCAGCCCCAGCAAGAGGGCAGAGACTTAACTGAGGTAGTCCAAAACATGATCCTTCTCTTTGGAATTCATAAAAGAACTTCAAACTGTCACAGTCCTATTTTCTGATTGTCTGGACCCCTGTGAATCACATGCAAACCAACAGGTTTTTTGTGAGATCTGAATGAACGCAACCAATGTTATCCAGTTCTTAAAGGGAAAGAAAAGGGACAGATTGAAGGAAAATTCACTTCAATGGCAGAACTATGGAAGCTAAGGTCTAGACCAGAGACATCTTGGACCAGGAGAGTGGGCCCACCCAAGTCTATTGAAAGGCTGAGTCTGCCCTGGCTCTTGGAGAGAGTGGGTCTTCCACACCATTGTTCAGGAAGAGTGTTGCAGCCCAGTTTTCTCAGAGGCACTGGGGATTTTGGAGGGTATGACTACAACCTCAGCGCTTGACGAGTGTGGACCTTATGCCCCAGGAATCGTGGAGAGTCTGGCCATCATCCCCATGCTTGAAGAGGGTGGGACCTTTGCCCCAGTGTTTGGGGAGAGCGTGCCTGTTGCATAAACACTGAGAAGGGGTGGGGCTGCTATTTCACCAGGCCTAAGCAAAAAACAAAACATCATTCCACAGAATACTCTTAGACCTCGAAGTCTAATGGAGTGTGCCCTGCAGAGATTCAGAAATGTTTGGAACTGTGACCTCTGTTTTCCTTTCAATTTTTCCGTATGGAAATGGGAATATTTAAGAGGAATAAGTCCCATCCTGAACGAGGTAGGTCATACCTTAACTGAAGTAGCCTCATCAAAAGGTTTTACTTACAATGGGTTTATACTGGAGGAATGGATAAGATTTAAGAACATGTTTTTCTTGGGTACACACAGCTTCAAACCACCACACTTCATGCTCTGGACCCCCAAAAGACATGTTCTTTCTACATGAAAAATACATTCTTTCCATCACAATATCCCCAGTGTCTTAAATCATTTCAGAAACAATTCTTAGTATAAAGTCTCATCAAAATTGGATACAGTTGTGATTTGTTCTGGGGCACAGTTCCCCTCCATTTGTGGGCCTGTGAAACCTAGAAAGCAAGTTATCTGCTTCCAATATACAAAGAAGGGGCAGATATAGTATCAATAGTCCCATTCTCATAGGGAATCAAGGAAAAAAATAGCCCATTATATTAATGTCATCAGACAACATCTTAATTTTTGCTTTGAACTGTCAAATTTATTTTAAAGAATCAAGAGGAAAGAAATGTTCTTTTCTTGAATGTTCACCTTTTTTTGGGCTAGAATATTTTTATAAAAGCTTGTTAAAGTCTTTGTCTAATAATTCCAAAAACTGTGTTATCTCAACGTTGGTATCTTTTGATTGTATTTTCACACAAGCATGAGATTTCCCTTATTCTCTATATTATGGGTAGTTTTGGAATATATTCTGGACATTTTGAATATTATGTTTGAAACTCTGGGTCTTACATACGTCTAATGGAGATTGTGTGTACTTTTGTTTTAAAAGGCAATCAACCCAACTGAATTCAAGTCACAAGATTTGACTAGCCTTCTGTGACTTGTGGATTCATTGACAATTCTATCTTCAAAGTCTTTGCAGTATTATCCAAATCTGTTTTGTGTGTGCAGCACTTAATCACCAGTCTGAAAACAGGAGGGTTATCTATAATTTAATTCAGCTTTCAATTTCTTTGCTATGTAGTTTATCATCAGATCCACTCACAAGCAGCTCAGTGATGGGCCCAGTTCATTAAAAAAAACTGTTAGCTTTCCTGAACTTCTCCCTTTTTCTAATCTCTCCAATACTTTCTAATTCCTTTGTTGTCTTTTTAATTATTTTATTCTAGCTAGAAAACTGGAGATTTATTTTTCTTGCTTCAGTGCTCTCTTTCTGGGACTGCACCCATATCTAGAGCAGGTGGTGAGAGGACAAAGGAGAATAAAAACAATGACAGTGTGTTCCCCCTTCTTGAGGTGAGAACCACATAAACCTGAAGGGAAGTTTTACGTCCCTTACTCACTCCTTGCGCTAAAGTATGATAGCTTGAGCTTTTTGGACTGCAGAAAATATTATGTCCTTAGAGCAATCAATTTCTATGGGTGAGGAACCCTTTGGTTAGATTAATTCAGTTACTGGAGTCCTTTATAAATAGGATGACTATGGTGAGGGGGAGTCATAGAGGCAGACGTAAGAGCTCAGAGAGGAACTCACAGAAGCTGAGAAAGAAAGCCATAACCTGGGAGAAAGAAAACCACAGATGGAGTAGCCAGAAGCTGTTGGCAACAGAGCCGTGAGAAGGCAGAGACCAGCAGATGCCATCATGTGACTTGTCACGTGAGAGAGTTCAGGACTGCTGGTCTTTGGGGGAGAACATCATTGCCTGATGAAACCTTGATTTAGAACATTTTCATGACCTCAGAACTGTAAGCATTTAAGTCAATAAATCTCCATTGTTAGAGCCAACCCATTTCTGGTATATCGCTTCAGGCAGCTTTTTGCAAACTAAAGCACTAATCTAGAGGGCTTCTGGTGTTCCCTCTGCTCATGCTGATGTGCACTTTCATATTTCATTATGGCTTAAGTTCAGGCTGGAGGATACTGGAGGAGAAGAAAACATAAGCACTACCAATTCAATGGCACTTTGAATTCTGGTCTTCTTCCCCAGTCCTCCTGCCACTACCTATTTTTAGAGTCCTCAGAGAGTTGCTCTATGCATTCTGTTCAAATTTTATTACCTATTCCATCTAACCCAGAACTGGAAACCCAAATTTGATGATTTTTGATTTTTGGTTGCATATAGGTGAAAACAGTTCAGAGCCAAATCTTTTTTCCAGTAAAGGAATAGCCTGTTTGTTTGTTTTTTTCCCCCTCTGGTAAAGCATAATTATTTAACAAAAAGATCCACCAAGCCAGAATATTTTCCCACTGAGTGAGTTAACTGGATATTACTGTAAATACATGGTATTATGTATGGAAATGCTATGTATTTTTTCCTTTAATTTAATATAGGTTCCAGTATTTTATAAACACTTGTAGCTAGTTATGATCTGACTCCCATCTCTAATAGTTGTAAAATAAATTAATGTTTTATTTGGATTGACTCGTTTTTAAAAATGCACAGTCCTTTTCATGTCTCTCAGTCTCTTCATATGCTACTATCTTGAGAGTTGTCAATATCATTTATGAATATGTGCAATTTTCTCTTGTCAACGGATTCTATTTATCCAACCCCAGAAGAATTATTTACTGATTGAAGAGGCAAAAATGAAAAACAAATTGATATTTCACAGCAATTTTCATGTTTCCTTTTTCTGAAATCATTCATCACTGCAAGCTATTTTGTTGACAACAATATGTGCTGTTGCCAGCAACATTTGGGGAAAGTTCTATCATGTCAAGGCTATGCTGACCACTATCAGCTTAGTTTTATTGTTATTGCTTTATTGTTATTTTCCAATAACAATTAAAATTCTGCCTATATATTTTAAATATCATAAAAGAATTCATTTTATATTTGTAACTTTTGCAACTTATTCTCATATGATTCCTTGCACTTAAAAATCACTGGTTTTGGTTCCATGTATATTAGTCAGCCAAAGGAGTGATGATGCAAAGTACAAGAAATCTGTTGGAGCTGCCACGGGCAGGGTGGAGCCCCCACGGGCATGGCAAAGTCACCCATGAAACACGGAGCTGCCGCCTGTGAAGCGCAGAAGCCAGGCAGCCCACACAACATGGAGCAGAGCCGCCCGTGAAAACGGAATAGAGCCACCCATGAACGGAGAGAGCCGCCTCCGCGGAGGGCCGACTCGGCGCATCGCTGCAAAGACGGGGAGAGACAAGAAGCAGACATAGAAAAACACAAAAGAATGGACACACAGCAAAAGCAAGCAGAAGGCGGGGCGGGGGGGGGATATGTAACCAAAAAAAAAAAAAAAGAAAAAGAAATCTGTTGGCTTTTATAAAGGGTTTTTATTGGGGATGGAAGCTTGCAGTTACAAGGCCTTAAAGAGTCCAACTCAAAGTTATTTCCTCATCAAACTCTGTTGCCACATGTTGAAGCAAGATGGAAGGCAATGTCTGCAAAGGCCCCCTTCCTCTTCCTCTTAAAACTCCGTGTGCCCAGCTTCTTATGATCTCAGATCTCAGTTGTAAGCTGGAAGATTCATTTTTTTCTGGGCTCAGCTTCTCTGTTCTCTTCACAAGGTCAGCTGTAGACCGTCAGGCTCATCTCATTCTGGGGCTGCAGTATCAAAGTTCATTCCTCTTCCATGTCTGTGGTGCTCTTTCTAGTCCTCTGTGTTCATCTTATTCTGTGTATCTACTTCTGTGTTCTTGATTGAGCATCCACTTACATATCCCACCAAGGGGGTGGGGACTTAGCCCTGCACATCTTAGTGACACAGTCGAATCAAAGCCCTAATCTTAACATAATCAAGTAAACATATGGCCTTTGAATTTAAATCAATCAAAGGGTTTCATGCCCAGAGGAAGAGGCCATTTTACAAACATAATTCTTTTTGGAATTCATAAATAATCTCAAAGTGCCACACCATGATAGTATGCATAATAAATTTTGAGGTTTCAGTTGTTAAATTATTAGTAATTGTACTTGAATTATAAAATAACTTTAAAATTTAAAAATAATTTTCAGCCCTGCCACCTGCATTGTGAAGGATTAGGAATTTTGAAATACCATACATTGACAAAAAGCAGCCAGATGTTGGAAAACCACAGCTAAATACACTGTAATTCATTGCAGTGTTCATCAGAAATTGCATGAAGTCATTAAGGGCTAGCAAAGGTTAAGATAGAGCTAAAAAAAAAA
>PVKH010027920.1:0-12931 GCA_004027955.1 Chaetophractus vellerosus | reverse complement strand
CACTGACTCTGAATAGAAGTACTTGGAGAAGCCGAAAGTCAAGAGTAGAGATACAAACCAGGACATGAAACAATGTGAAGTCTCAGAAAACCTTAAACATAGCCCCAATCCTAGTCAGATAAACATAAATGCTCACCATAAATGTCTTTATACATTAGTTCTTATTACCTAATAAAACATGCCTGACGTTCAAGAAAAACATTGCAAGAGGTCAAAAAGCAAGCAAACAAGCAAACAAACAAACAAAAAAAACAACAAAAACAAAACAAAACAAAAAAAAAACACATTCTGAGAAAATTAAGCAAGCATTAGAATTTGGATTCAGATAAAAGATATGTTGGACCTATTAGACAGGGAATTGAAAATAGCTTTGAATTCTTTACCTAGTGAAATTATCCCTCAAAAGTGAGGAATAAATGAAGTCTTTCTTCATAAAACAAAAATTGAAGGATCTAACATTTCTAGAATATTCTATCCAATAACAGCAGAATATACATTCTCTTAAGTCACAAATGGACTATTCACCAAGTTAGAACAATTATGAGTCATAAAAAGTACCTCAACAAATTTTAAAGAATATGAATTTTATAAATTATATTCTCAGAAACAGTATAATTAACCTAGAAATCAATATCAGAAATACAGCTGGAAAATATCCTAAATATCAGGAAATTAAACACAAGACTAAAAAAGAAGTCTCAATAGAAATTAAAACAAATATTTTGAAGTAAATGGAAAAGAAAATACAATTTGCCAAATTAGTGGGATGCAGTTAAAGTCATGCTTAGAGGAGAATTTATAGCATTAAATGCATATATTAGAAAAGAATAAAGATCTAAAATCATCAACTCTACCTACCACCTGGGGGATAGAGAAAAAAGAAGAATTTAAACCTGAATCAAGCAGAGGAAAGATATAATAATTAGATAATGATTAGATAATAAATTAATGAAATTAAAAACAAATAAAATAGTGGGAAAATGGTTCTTTAAAAAGTTCAATAAAATCAATAAATATAATATAATAAAGAAAATATATTAACAAAACAATGCTTGCAGATATAGATTTGTTCATATATTTCCTTTATTATATATTTTTCACAGATGACATGATCCTTTCTGTAGAAAATTCCAAAGTTTCTTTGAGAAACGTAATGTGCGAATAGACAATATCAGCTAATTTGCTGAGTATAAGATAAAGATACAATTTAAAAATGGGCCAATGATCTGAACAGCTTTTTCATCAAAGAAGATATACAGATGGCAAACAAGTATATGAAAAGATGTTGAAACTCATTTTTAATTAGGGAAATTCAAATTAAAACAACAATGAGATGTCTACTAGATTGGCTAAATTCAAAAAAAACAAACAAACAAACAAAAAAAAAACCTGAGAATACCAATTGCTGGCATTCATGTCATGGCAATACACATAGATCACCACACTCTGGTAGCTGAGTGGGCCTAAGATCAATGACAACTGAATAGTTACAAGCACACCTATCATGCAAATCTTGGTTTCTAATACTATTCTTAAATAAAAGGAACCAAGACTCTTGGAGAAATGGTTGATTATAGGACTGTGGAAACTTACAAGATAAGCCTGGAGCATCTTATAAGCCAGAAAGTAAAGAAGTGGCAGGAAAATAAAAATCAGACAAATCAGTTTACAAAACAATGGGTGTGTGCCAAAGCGACACAACAGAACTGAAATAGCTTCTGATAGCTAAAGCTAGAAAAATTTGAGCAACTAAATTAAGAAAATAGTCTTGGATTATGTCAGAATATAAAATAAATATATACTGAATAAATAAATGATCGAACACGTAAATAAATGGGGGAAAAAAGACAAATACTCCCTGTATAAGTATTCTAAATAATTTATGTAGATACAATGCCCTCAAGGAGATGAAAAATAATTCTCCATTCCTTCTGTGGATTTCATATAGTAACTACATCCAAAGAGTACAATATGGAAAAGAGGAAAACAGTTAAAGTGAAGAAACTTGCAAATACTATTTTAAGCAAATGGTCAATGTCAGCATCAACAATTCTAAGTCGTTATGCAACATTTGTTTGATGTTTAGATGATTTAGCAATAATTGTTTGATGATTGATCTACATCTCTCTTGAACCTCTGTCCTATTTCTCTGCCTTCTTTACATTTCGTCTTCTTGAAAGAGTTTTCCTGTCATATTACCTTTTTTTCTCAGTTCCCAATGTATTTAAAAGCATTAAAATTATACAAAGCATTTTTTAAAAGATACTTAGATTACATAAATGTTATACAAAAATGATAAGGATTCCCTATTTCCTTTATTATATTTTAAATGACCATGAGAACACTAATGTTGAATCCTCCTTCATGTCTGATATTGGTAATTTGTGCCTTTTCTCTGTTGTTTTTGGTTGTGATGGTCATTGTTGTTGGTTAGTCTGGATAGAAGTTTATTGATTTTAGTAATCTTTTTAGAGAACATACCTCTTAGCATTTGAACAGTTTTACTGTGAATATTAGGATGTGCAGAGCAGAGATGGGGAAGATGTTTCCTTCTTTTTTTTTCTAGCTTTCAAAAGGAACCATTTCTGGATGTATCTCATTGGCCAGAATTATTATTGCTGTGGCCACACCTAGCTGTAAGAAAGAGAGGATCATGAAGTCTTTATTTCAATAATGTAAATTAGCTAAAATTCAAGGTGTCTTTTACTGTAGCAGGAGAGAAGAATGGATGGTGATTAGAGGTCAATAGCAGTCTCTGCCACAAGCATGTGATAACATGTAAAGTTTTAATAAATCCAATCATTCTGACAATTCCTTATGTTTTTAAATGAATTGAGAGTAATAACATGTATTGCCTGAGCTATGATCATAGCAGATATCTGTTGTTTGGCTATCCAGCATTCATTCACCCTTATCCTTATACTAATATTATTTGCAGTCAATGATCCAACTCATCCCTAATGTGAGCCCATGAGTTTCTGTTGGAATTGCCTCCAGCAGATTGTCGGTAAGTGGCTTAGTTCTGGCCATGTGGAGCATTGCATTACCAGGGCCATGGCAATTAATTCCTTGATGGGCATAAAAGCCAGTTAGAACTATGGACTAAAGTAGACATTAATATTCTAGTAATGGAAGAACTTGTAACATTGGTATAAAGACAGTGATCATGAGAAGTTCTGAGGGGAGGGAGAGGGAGTAATAGGTGTAACATGGGGCATTTTAGGGACATTGAAATTATTCTGCATGATATTGTAATGATGGATACAAACTGTTATACGTTTTGTCAAAACCTATAAAATTGTGCAATGCAAAGTGTAAAACATAAGGTAAACTCTAGACCATGCTTAATAGCAATGCTTCAATACGCACTCAACAATTTTAACACATGTATCACACTAATGAAAGATGTTGTTAATGGGGGAAAGTGTGGGAGGGAATATGGGAATCCCCTATATTTTCAATGTAACATTTATGAATCTAAAGCTCCCTTAAAAATAAACATGAAATTAAAATTAAAAGCCAATTAAAGCCAAAGAGTCTCAGTAAGACTCAAGCTGGGGTTTCTGGGATAGAGACAGGTGAATCATCCTGCTGAATTTCAATCTGAAAGATGTAAATCTGAAAATTTATGGCTGCCATTCTGTGACCAGAGGGCAAGAACCTTTCTAGTGTGAGAGGTAGAGAGAAGCTAGCCATAGACTGCAAGGTTTCTACTGGATTAATCCATGCCAAATGTCAGATATCAAATGCCAAATGTCTTTTCTTTTTCCCCTAGTTACATGAGCCAATAATTTCTTTTTTTTTCTTTAATTCAGTTTGGGCCATGTTTTCCATAACTTAACTATCTAAACAATCCTGATTGATGGATTGAACATTAAATTTTCAAAATACATAATTGTCTTTTAACTTCAGATCATTTCTACTTTAAAGTCTTCATATATCAAAAAGGGTCTAGAAACTGGAAGTCCCAACTACTGGAGGCTACTGAAGTAGCTTTTTAAGGATGACCTGTATCTCCTTTTTCTACATCGTTTTGTCCATTTAAAATTTTTTTATCAAAAGTCTATAATGTGTGAGGAACAAAGAAGCTGATAATCACAAGGACAAAGTTTGTATCTCCAGAACTGTCAAATCTTGGGAGATTCTTTTTGCTGAAATGTCTCCATGCCTAGCAGTTCTGTTTTTATAATAAATAGTATATGTGCTAGTGATTTTGAAGAGAACTGTTACCAAAATGCACCAGCAATTTCCTTGCTTTCTTAAACAATGTATAGTGAATATAATATTTCTTAATTGGCAAGGTCAGCATCATGCAAACTAGAGGATGGGCCTGATCATTTTGAAAACATGGGTGGCAGGATGCTGTGCATTGACAGTCCTATCCCAGATTTGAACCCAGTGTGTCTCTCCTTTCCTCTATCCAACTGGCACCTCTAAGTCCCAGGCCTTGCCACATCTCTGCAAGTGCATAGTTTCTCTTCTTGTTTTTATTTCTCCTCCACATGTACTAAAACCAACAACGCTCCAACCGTGGTCCACAGAATTATGCAGGTTGACAAACCATGAGTTATCCTTCTGCAAAAAGACACATGCAGAAATCAAGCATACCCATTTAGAACTTTTTATGGCAACTTGACAGAGTAATTTTATGACCACTGCATGCAATAATAAATACACTGCTCTGGATTTTTTATATCTTTTTAGTTTTCTAATATTTCCTTTTTATTGCATTGTACAAAAGTATTGATCTGCAACAGATTGAAAGTAAAAAAACAAAACAAACAAAACAAAACAAAATGAAACAAAAAACCCATGATCCTTCACTAGGTAAAGTGTAAGAGTTAGAGTCACTGCTCAGGAATCTGCTTTTCCTTACCTGCTTCCTCAGTGCCTTTCCCCTTCCTAACAGTATTCATTTTTCAGAAATGGGTTTATATTTTACATATGCTTATGTCCCTTTATCTCCTTTTACTTGGTGTTAGGTTTATATTTAAACACATATATTCAGTCTGACATCTTTAACCTGAAATTCTTGTCTGTATGCTTGTGTAGGGAGTGGGTGGGTAGGATTTTAGAACACATTTCTTGCTTTCAGTGTGTCTGACAACAGTAATATTTGTATTCTTTTGTAATTAGAAATGTTCGGCCCCCAGATAACAATGACATAGAATTATGTGTCAAGTAACAGTAAATAGATTCAAAGTGATGAACTAGGAATCTTTCTTATAACCAAGAAAATAAACCCTAATATTTGGAATTTGTAACAATTTTAATATTTAGCTCTTAATTATGGAGTTATAGCTGATGCATTATTTAATATTACAGTTTTGTAACTGCTGAATTTCTAGCCCCATTCCCCTTTCTTCATTTACTTGTCAATTTTGTCAATTTAAGTTTATCAAAGCTCCCATTTTATTGCTGAAATATCCAATAATCTTAAAAAATACTGATTTCTATCATTAGTTACTTTATGTAAATAAATTGTAGTTAGAATTTGAAATATTTGATGAAGGAATTGTCTGTTTTTCTTAACTTGGATGGAGTGAATACCTTAAGGTATCAATGTCATGAAATCAAGCACCAGTCCAACAGTCTAGTGATCTCAGTTCCAGTTATTCTGTGACTATATACTAATTAATTAATGAACTTCACCAAATTTGTTTTCTCATCCATAAAATGGGGTTATTAAAATCTTAATTGGTACTATTAAAATTGATACTATCATTTTTAACAAATAAGAGGTAATATTATACTAATAGTATACTTTTGTGGTGGGAGGAGATTGTGGTAGGGGTCATGATTTTCATTTTATAAAATGAATGCATTTTACTTTTTGTCAATGTACAAGTAAGCTGTGACTGGTAGAGTACAAACTAGGCCAGATTCTGAAGCATGACCTTGGGCAAACTTTATCTTTGCTGGCAAAGCAGAACTGTGGCCATGGTCAGTCTTTTTAAAGAATGACAGCAGGAAGCAGAAGCACATCAGGACCTTGGCATTCCTATTTCCATATCAATAAGCAGGCTTTTTCGATGATAAGGTACGTCAAATTAATGCTGGGGTCAGGGATCTGCAATCCCATAGAAAAGTCTGCATAAGTCTTATTTAACACCATCAATATGATGTAATATCAAAGTTTAAAAAGTTAGCTAATGACTTCTGAAACGTTCCAACTGAATTTAGGGAGATAAGGGGGTGAAAAAGGATGGGAAATGTGAGATATAGTTAGGAGAAGGAAGGGTATCTCAAGGAGAATATAGTTTGTGATTCAAACTATTTCTTTTATAATATAATCCATGACAGGAAAAATTTTCCTATGCTTTTTTTTCTCAATATATTACTAAGATTCTGTATTTTAATTTTCTTATAATAATCACCAACAAATCCAGACCAATTGGAGAAGAGAATAGAGAGAATTATTGAAAAGATTGAGTTAGATAATTTCTAAAAGGACCGTAATATATTTAGATAAGAAAATCAGGATTTAGGATAAAATAAAAGATTCTCCTAATTGCTAATCCTTTAGATCTTCTCTAATAAAGAGATAAAAATGATTAGTAATAAGCATACCACTATTTTTATGTAAATTGTACTTCTGAATGCTTCGAAAAAACAATTGGTTTCTTGATTTAGTGAAATACATTTCCATAGTCTTGCTTATATTAATTTTCAGAGCAAATCCTTTGTTTGCACAGAGAGGAAAGAAAGTCAACATCATTTATGTTTGAACCTCTGAATTAACCCCATAAATGAATTATAAAACTCTAATTAATAACACTTTGTTATACTAATGTTCTGCTAATTACCAATTCCTCACTAAAAATATGTTTTTCAGAATATGATTACAAAAAGTTAAGGGATCCTAACAATGGCAAGATAAATTAACCTTAAATCTTCCTACGGATTTATGATACATGAAAATAAAACATTTTTAATGCATAGATGAGCTCGAAAGAAAAGAAATTTTCAATATTTCAGAAATAAAATTTAAATTTAAATATTTGAGCTAATGCTGTAGATTCTGAGGGGGTAAAAAGGCATCTGAAAGGACTGGGAGAGATGTTTAGGTCTGCAAATTTAAGGGCTTACTAAGAGATAAATGGAGCAGAGTCCCAAGTCTCTGTGCATAGAGCATGCCAGCCATTCAATAAATATTTGTTGAATATCTTGAGACCTCCATTATCTAGGACTGTGGAAAACTATATTTTAGTGAAATGGCAAGTAAGGGAAAAAGACAAAATCCCCACACCAGTGCAGGAAATGTGTTTGACTGCCCAGGCAGATAAATATACAAATAACAAATTTCCCTTGAACTGAAATCACAACCCTGAGCCTTACTCTAATTTTACAATCTAAATTTATACTATCAGTGTGAGGTTACCCCATGTTGATAAACTGGTGAAAATATGGGTACTGGGCAGTGTAACTGGCAGAAGTAATGGCAAAACCTTTCTAGGTAAATATTCCCATAGGATTTACATGGTTGAAAATATGCAAACTAAAGATGAATCTGATTACAACAATTACAAAGTGCACAACAATCCACCCAACACAAAAATCAGCATTCCTAACTAACTTTGAAATTAAACTGCAAGAATTTGAGATTTGAACAATAGCAGTTAGGTAAGTAGGAGACACTCGCCCCTCTCCATGTCACTCCTCCTCATCTCAACATAGCAAGGAAGGTAAACCAAAAAAGGAAATCAGCAAGAAAAAAAAAGAGCATTCTCTTCCCTGGCCTTTAGGTAAAGCCTGAGCTAGGAGAAGTAAAGGAAGAAGAGAAAGAAGTGGTCATGAGATGAGTTGAGATTGATAATGAAATTTTAAACTAGACACACGTACACATTTGAAAGTGATCTCAAATTTAAAATATTGACCCACGTTGTGGATTAACAATGGGAAGGATTCAATTAACAAAATATGTATGAAGACAATGATTAAAAAAATAAACATAACACCATAAAATTATTTAAGAATGATAAAATACATTAAAATAAAATTAATTCCTAAATAATAGAAGATTGTGAACAACAATGAATAGGGGAAAACAAAATCAAATTTATAGAAATAAAAAACCATATGTGGCTGAGCTGAAGACCTTGATGGAAGTGACCTTTCAGAGCAGGAAATAGAAATTAAGTAGAAAGGAATTAAGTATAGGGAATTGGATGTTTACAAAATGGCAGAAGAACTGACAATTGAGAAGTCAGAGGGTCACCCATCAATTGATGGCTTTGCAGTTTACTCTATATTCCCTGAGATCCTGGGAACAGAAACTTTATTTCATGTTCACAACATGGTCCCTGGTGATTACACTACTGATGCTATAATCATAAGCCCCGCCCACCTACACGAAGTTGGTGACTAGATTGGGAAATTTAACCCTGCCAAAAAGTAATGATGCATGTGCCTCCAAACCTCCTTTCCAATAGCAACATAAGAAAATAGACTCTACTTCATTTCACTTGCTGGTTTTTAACATCAAGATTTCGTTGTGGTATAACTTAAACCTAGAACCCTGGCTACAAAGAGTCTGGGAAATACAATATTAACTTTCTACCACCGTAGTGGGGAAAATTTGACATTTAATGTCATAGTCTATTGATGTACCATGAAAACTAAAAGTACAGAAAAGTGTAAGCAATATAAATATAGCTTTTTAATAAAGTATGTATAATATATCTATAATCATTGATTGTATTTAGGATTTTAAAATTATTGTTTCCTTACATTTTTATTGTTTCCTCTCTTGTTCAAATGAAGTAAAAAGATCAGGAAAAAGTCCTATAAAATGTTTGTTTTCTTTTTAAGTACAATTCTACTATGAAAAAATAAGAAAGGCAATGTGAGTCATGTAGGAGTGCTCACAATTGAGTTTTGACTTTATAATCAGAAATTATTCTAACAAATATAAGAAGAAGAAATCCCAAGTCAACAATGTGATTGATGCACCATATCACTACAGAACTCAGATTTTAAAAGAATAAGTTAAAAACGTAGAGAAGTTTACATAATCAAGAGCAATGTCAAAAAAAATGGTGCAAACCTAGATGTGTCGGAATGACTAATGAATTACATCAAATTAAAGCTTAGAAGCAGCTGATGCCTGCAAAAACCAATGATAATGATAAAAGTGAGATTTAATTTAAAAAGAAAGAAACTAAACCTTTTTAGATAAATTGTAAAACAAGAAAAAGAAAAAGTGATTCCAATTCTCAGAGCAGATGAAATGTAACTGGATGAAGAAAGTTTGTAAAGCTTAATAGAAAATGAAATAAAGTTTATTCTTCTTTTTCTACAACCACTAATTATTTAATTATCCAAATAATATTGCAATAAGTGAAAAGTTACCTGGATTTGAGTCCTTGCTATATTGTTCTTCTCTTTACATGATCTGAATCTATTTGGTTAACTTTTGAAACTCAGAGTTTTTTTCTGAAACATGGTTTTGTTTTTTTTTTTAAGCTTAACTGTTCCATGAAGATGTTTGTTGTAAAAAAAAAAAAACATATCTAAAATTTTCTGGTAGAAATGAAAATGTAAAGTAAACATGATTAAATGTATAAAAGGTAATGTTTTATGTCAGTGGAAGAATTTGAAATTATTTTTGTATATCTAAAAATGTTATTACTTAAACTGAGGGAGAAATAATAAAGTTATTTCCCAACCTTCTCTGAGAGTATAATTAAAGGGTGAGCTCCACCAAGAAGGAAAGTGTGAAATGCAATAAACAATATTAAGGACAAAAATTCTATCTTATTGTTAGATATAAGTAATTATGTGTTGTTTAAAAAGTGATTATAGGATAGTACATACTTTTATCAATATTTACCTCATGAAGATTTAGAACATTTAATCAGAACAAATGTGACAAGTATTTGTTCATTTTGGGCCATTAAACATGCTTTCCATCACAATCCAGATTTTTGCTGGGGAAAATAAAGAAAACAAAATCATGGGAAAGCACAGTTTTTAAAAAGTATCAATTCTTTCCAAATTTATTTTTTAATTCAAAGGATTCCCCATTACTCCTAATCAACATTTTTTAAATGTACCTGAAAAGCTGCTTCAAAACTCATATAGAAGAACAAATGTGCATAGACAAATAATACAATAAGAAAAAATAACAAGTATTTGGAACTGCCCTAGCAGGTATCATATTGTATAATAGAGAAAAAAATTAAGGAGTATAAGATTAGTTTGGAGTAGAAAATAGGATAGTGGCTCTATTTGAGTTGAGACAAAGAATCAAATCATCTGAGGAAACTGGTAGGTGAGTTTAGTGACCAAAATAACATATTTTAAAAAATGATGTTGGTATGACTTCATCAACATGGTGACATAACACATCCCCTGGAAAAGTCTTCCCTTAGAATTAACTAATAAAAGGACAAGTCCCACTTGCTTAAAACTCTGGAAGATGATAGAGACTGGAGAAGGATTCCACAAACATGGAATTGAATAAAAGGAGAAATAATCTCCAAAAGCATATAGGAAATTTCCATCCTGGACCCACCAGTCCAGACCCCTCCCCCTCACTCAGTCTTGCTCAACTTGAGCCAGGCAGAGGCAGCAGGGTCCAGGTCCCTCTTCCCATGGATGTGGACTATACAACACTTACAGTAGTGGATTAGAACCCCACTCACACATATCCAGGCACAGAGACCCAAGTCTGCAGAGACCCAGGGCAAAGCACAAGCCATTGAGGAGTGCCACATAAAAAAGGGCCCTGGTGGGAGGAGAGACCATGGCAGAACTTTTGGCAAGAGGTGCACAGACTCACTCAAGTAACTGTTTGCTGAACAACTTAAATGTAAACTGGGCCTTTCTGAACTTACCCAACTTTGTTGATCGACTCCATCTGTGTCCCTGGCATGGGATACCCTAATGGGGAAGAAATTAGAGGCACAAAGAGCCTCAGAGAAAAAAGTGGGGCGTGTGGGGGGGAGTTGAGCTGCTATAACACAGGATGGATCTCAGAACTGAAAAGTGAAAAGGAAAGGGGGCACTAAATGAGGGAGAAAATTTAAACAAATCATAGGAGCTGAGGAGAAAATTCTGCACAAAACCAAACAGAAGAGATCAAGATTACCAGAGAAGGGAGAGAGGAAAGGAAGATTTATCCTGGAGGTGAAGCAACTATACACAAAGTACAATTTATAAAATTGTACCACATAACCAGGGCAAGAAACAGTTGATGAAGAGCTGAGAAAATCTGAACAGTTAAACATGGGCTACTCTAAAGATCTAGAATAAGCTGGGCAAAGTGTCAAAGTAGAGTCTTAACACAAAACCAATCATCAATAAAAACTTAGACAAGTGGGGGAAGCCACCAGAGTAATCAGAAGCCAGACATCAGCTAAAAGTTACAAGTCATACTAAAAAACAGGAAGATATGGCTCAGTCAAGGGAACAAATTGAAACTTCAGAGGAGACAGAAAATTTGGAACTACTAATGAAAGAATTCCTAACAAATCTCCTAAATCAATTCAAGGAGATGAAGGAAAATATGGATATAAAGCTGCTAAAGGATATTAAGAAGACAATGTGTGAGCATAAATAAGAATTTGAAAGTTTAAAATTAAACATAACAGAAATTGTGGGGAAGAAAGTCACTGTAACAGAGGTTAAAAACACACTAGAGTCATACAACAGCAGATTTCAACAAGCAGAAAAAGAATCTGTTAACTAGAAGACAAGACAATCAAAATCATATAGTCAGAACTGATAGAGGGAAAAACAGAAAAAAATTGAGCAATGTCTTAGGGATTTGTGTGACAGCATGAAGTGTACAAACATATATGACATGGTTGTCCCAGAAGAAGAGAAGTTAAAAGGAGTAGAAAATATATTTGAGGAAATAATGGCCTAAAATTTCCCAAATCCTATGAAACACATCAATATACATGTCCATGTAATGCAACATACTTCAAATAGAATAAACCCTAATAGACCATCTTGGAAACACATACTAATCAGAATGTTATTTGTCAAAGATAAAGAGAGAATTCTGAAAGCAGCAAGAGAAAAGTGATTCATCAAGTACAAGGGATCCTCAATAAGACTAAAAGCCAATTTCTCATCAGAAACCATGGAGGTGAGAAGACAGTGGTATGATATATTTAAGGTACTGAAACAGAAAAAACTACCAGTCAAAAATTCTTTATCTGGCAAAACTACCCTAAAATCTTCACAGATAAACAGTAACTGAGAGAGTTCATCAACAAAATACTCACCTTACAAGAATTATTAAAGGGAGTTCTGCAGGATGAAAGGAAAGGACAGGAGAGAGTGGCTTGGAATAGTGTGAAAAAAATGAAGATCTTCAGTAAAGGTAAACAAAAAGGTAAATGTAAAACCCAAAAGTACTGTGTCCTCAATATACAACCCTACTTTTTAATTACTATGAGTCAGGATACAATTGAACAAGAAAAAGGCATATTTCCTGATAATGAGCATGCAAATATAGAAACATAAGGAGGGAAAACAGGATAAAGAGGGGAAACAGGCATATGTGAGCAGAGAACATGAATCTATTGCAGCTGAATTCATATTTTTTCAAATTACTAGATTACAGATGTAATACAAACCACAGGGAAACACAAAAAATATATTTAAAATATATACAGAAACAAAAATGAGAAAGGAACCAGTCACATACATCACAAAAAATCAACTATGTGGAAAAGGAGATAGAAATAAAGGAAAAGAGAAAACAAAAAGATATGACATACAAAAAAAAACAAAACAAAAACCAAAGAACAAAATGGCTGCAGTAAGTACTGCTAATACAGTAATAACATTGAAGGTTAATAGATTAAACTACCCAATCAAAACACAGAGATTGGCAGGATGGATAAAAACACATGACACAACTACAGTCTATATTGTTTACTAGAGACTACATTAGTCCTGCCACACCCCCCCCCCA
>PVKH010027919.1:0-12930 GCA_004027955.1 Chaetophractus vellerosus | reverse complement strand
GGTTTATAAATCAGAACGTGGCTGAAAAGAGTAGTCTAGGGATGTAAATGCCAATTGAAAGAAAGCTAGAGAATAATCTAGGGACTGAATAACATAGTAAACCCACAGGTGGATGAGAATTGTGGTTGATGGTACAATTGCAAGTTTCCTTGGTGAGCTAGAGCAGATGTACATCTCTATTGCAGGGTGGTGGGAATGTGGAGAAGCATGGGAAAAATACAACTGGAGTGACCTATGGAGTGTGGTTAACAGTGATAATGTAATATTCATGCATCAAAGCCAAAGATGTACTGTGTTGATAATGGCAGAGTATGGAAAAAGTATGCCAAATGTACACTATATACCTGGTAATAGTCTGATGATATTATCTCATAATCTGTAAAATGCAGTGTGTTGATAGAGAGGTGTTGCATGGGAATCATGCACATGTGCATGACTGTTGTGTAAGATTAACAACTTCTGTCATAAAAATATATTTAAAAAATAATAATAGGGGGCCGGCTCGATAGCCCAGTGGATAGGGCGCCGGCATACCACATGGAAGGCCCCGGGTTCGATTCCCGGGGACCTCTCCTAGCGGGCAGACTGCCTTGAGAATGGCAAGCCGCCATGGGCGGGCCGGAGCCGCCGTGGGCAGGGCAAGAGCCGCCACAGGCAGGGCAGGTCGCCCGCGGATGGAGCACAGCCAGCCACCCGCGAACTGAAGCAAGCGCCAGCCGTGAACGGACGCAGAGACCGCCCACAAGCGGGGAAAGCCGCGCCTGCGCAGTGACCACTCTCGGCGCGTCGCCGCAGCGGGGGGAAGGGGAGATATGTAATAAAATAAATAAATCTTTAAAATAATAATAATAATAATAATAATAATAATAGGGTGGATTGGGGGAAACACACCAAATGTAGGATAAGGAGAATTGTTAGTAATAAGATTTTGATGATATTCTTTCAACATTTGTAAAAAATGTCTTACAACAATGCAAGGTGTTGGTAGTGGGTTGATGCATGGGACCCCTGTATGATGTTATGTGTGTTTGCTTTGTAAGTTCACAACTTTCACTACACACTTTTTGGTTATGAATGTTCGTATATAAATGATATAAAAATAATGATAATAATAATAAGAGGGTGGGTTGAGGGGAAAATATACCAAATGTAAGATATTTGGTTGGTAGTAATATTTTGGTAGGATGCTCTTTAATCGTTAGTTAAAAATGTTTCACAACAATGCAAGGTATTGTTGGTAGGATGAGGTATGATGTCCCTGTATGATGTTATGTATGTTTATTTTGTAAGTTCACAACTATTACTATATACTTATTGTTTATGTATGTTTATGTATGTGTGATATACTTTGATATTTTTTTTAAAAATAGAGAATTATTAGAAGAAAAATCTGCTTAATTTTTCTTTTTTTTTAAAGATCCATTTTTATTTATTTATATATCACCCCCTGCTGCCTGCGCTCACTGCGTTCATCTGCTTTGTGCTTCTCCACGTCTGCCCGTCTCCCCCTGCTGCGCCAGCTCACCGTGCGGCGGCCTGCCCTCTCCAGGAGGCCCTGGGAACCAAACCCGGGGCCTCCCATGTGGTAAACCAGAGCCCAACCAATCGAGCCACAGCCGGTTCCCTTAATTTTTCTTAAGACACTGGAAGTTAATGCTGGCCATCTTGGTTAATTACATATTACATATATGTAAATGCATGTGTGTATATGCATGACTATATACACACAGACACACACTCTTTTTGATGGAACTACAAATGAGTTTGATAATTTCCATCTCTGTGGTTTTCTCTGTTTTCCAAATTTATTGCTATTAACATGTATAAATTTGTAGTAAAAACACAAAATTTTAAAAGGTAATTAAAGAAAAATAAAGGAGGCAGTAGGGAGAGAAAAATGAGAGAGAAGAAGGGAAGGAAAGAGAGAGAAGAAGAAAAAGGAATGAAGAAATGGAGTGAGAAAGGGAGAGGGAGAGGGGAGTAGAGTGAGAACACCTTATACAAAAGGAAGTTGTCATAAAGGTCCTTCTCATAGATTGCTTGAAGGAAGCATTTTGGAAAACCCAATAATGCATTCATATGGTCTTACTCCCCTTTATTGAAGACATATTCCCCCAGAAGGAATGGGTAGTACTGCATGCAGCAAGGTCATTTTCTGCTTTACACTCAGTCAAGAAAAAAGCTGTGGGGCCGGCCATATAGCCCAGTGGATAAGGGCGCCGGCATACTACATGGGAGGCCCCGGGTTCGGTTCCCGGGGACCTCTCCTAGCAGGCAGACAACCTTGAGAAGGGCAAGCCACTGTGGGCAGGCCAGAGCCGCCGTGGGCAGGGCAAAAAGCGGCCACAGACAGGGCAAAGCCACCGGGGGCAGGGCGTGTCACCCGCAAATGGAGCGCAGCCAGCCACCCACGAACTGAAGCAAGAGCCGGCCGTGAATGGAGGCAGAAGCCGCCCACAAGCGGGGAAAGCCGCGCCTGCGCAGTGACCGGCCTCGGCACATCGCTGCAACGGGGGGGAGGGGAGATATGTAATAAAATAAAATAAATCTTTAAAAAAAAAAAGAAAGAAAAGAAAAAAGCTGTATAGATTCTTCTAATATTGCTTAACCTAAGGTCCAGCTGGAGACTTTTTCTTGACATAGATTTTTTTTTCAACTTTTTTTTTTAATTTATTACATATCCCCCCCCCCTTTTCTGCTTGCTCTTGCTGTGTGTCCACTCTTCTGTGTTTTTCTATGTCTGCTTCTTGTCTCCCCCCGTCTATGCGGTGACGTGCCGAGTAGGCCCTCCACAGCAACGGCTCGCTCCGTTCGAGGGTGGCTCCATTCCGTTTTCACGGGTGGCTCCGCTCCATGTTTTGTGGGCAGCAGTCCTCCATGTTTTTTGCGGGCTGCCCGGCTTCCACGGTTTGCAGGAGGCAGCTCTGCTTTTCACAGGTGACTTTGCCATGCCCGTGGGGGCTCCGCCCTGCCCGTGGCGGCTTTTTGCCTTGCCCACGGCGGCTCTGCCCCGCCCACGGTGGCTTGCCTTTCTCAAGGCCGTCTGCCGGCTCGGAGAGGTCCCGGGAACCGAACCCGGGGCCTCCCATGTGGTACCCCAGCGCACTCTTATACACTGAGCTATCTAGCCGGGCCTTGACATAGATTTTAATGCAGTTTTTCCAGCTCAAATCAGAAGGTCAAAGGTAATAATTTTAAAAGGACAACAACAAAATTCATAATCAAGCTCTACGTCATTTCTCCCTACCACAAAGGCACATGGGGAATATTCTGAGGCCACTGAAAATTGATGTTTGAAATGATATGATTTTGATCAACTGACCAGGAAACAGTACTGCTATTAGGAAACAGAATGTTCTGAGAATTCAATTCACATACATGTTTTTCAGGTTTTAAAAAAAGGCAAAACATTTAATGTTCGAATCCCCATTTTGCATCATGACTTTCTGCTTCTGGACTAGCTACCTCCACATCAAAGACAGATTTGCATTCCAAGGAAATGGCAGTGACAGTCCCACCACTCCCCAGGACCAGACCCATGGGCTGAGAACCATTTTAGGGTGATTGATGGCCTTTTGTCACTCTGCCTTATAGGTTGTGAACATTTGAAACTTCAAAATGAAGTCAAACGTAACAGGCTCTCCTGTTCAATGAAGCAAAGAGACAGGTCAGGGAAACCAATCATATATCAAAAAAAGAAAATGCTCAGAAAATGTTCTACCCAGACTAATCCATCAGGTTTTCAAACGTTCTGATACATTTCATATTCAGTGCATACAAAAGTATCTGCAATGAACGCAGACACAACAGTTGATGGGTTTTTTACATCTAAGAGTATGACTTAAAAAAAATAATCTATGTAATCCCTTAAGTCAGTAATTTCATGTCTGTGTATTTATTTTAAAGATATAATCATTTAAGGGGCATATTAGAGAGCCATTTATAATTTTAAAAATAGGAAATTAGTTAACAAATTATGATATTCAAATAATGGAATGTCATGAAATCATTAAAAGTCACATTTTAGATTATTTAGAAGAATATATTGATAATATATTATTATATGGAAAAATATTTTCACATTGTATGATACCAATTTTATATGAGAAGATATATATCGATATAGATAACATGTAGATTTTATTACACTATAGATATAGATATAAATGTAGATATATTTACATAGAAAAAATACAGAAATTATACATGAAAATATATTAATAGTGAATGTCCCATAGTGGAGTTTATAGTTTGCCCATCTGTTTTTCTATTTTCCCAAACATTCCTAAATTAACATATAATGTTTATATAAGAAAAAATATCCATAATTATAGTCTATGTAAATTTCTATTTCAATACACATTTGTTGATTGAATGTCAGCATGCTCTACTAAGTGTTAAGAAATATTCACTGTATCTAACTACATATCTTATTATAACAACACTTTTTTCATGTCCATGGTGGCCTGAGCTCCAAAGGACTGTGGCCTATATAGATAAGGTATTGGCAGTGGTCTACCTATAGTTACAAAGCAGGAAGGGAGGCAGCCATCAATAATTCCAAGATATCACATACAAGCTCCTTGGTCTGACAGGTTTTCTGAACATTACAATGCTTAAATAAATCTAAGTTGTCAGTTACCACTAACAATCAAATACCTCTTAGTCATTATTTGATTAAAGATGAAAATCAAATACTTCCAGGAATATGATTTCCAGCAGGCATGGGTTTAAAGAGATAGTAAAGAGAATAATTAAAGCATGGAGATGGAAATTCCCTTAATGCCCAGGGCATCCATCTTTACTCCTCCACCCCAATGAGCAAGGCCAGCAGCTGAAATGGATGGAAATGCTCAGAGTAATGTCTTCTCAATATATTGAGGGGTAAATTGGAAAGTGTACAGCTGTGGGAATAACTTGTCCTACCTTCTATTAAAACCATGAAGCAATAAAGATTTTTCTTGGTCAAACTCCAAAGACATTTTCATGTTTCACTAATGAGAACTGTATTATAATGCCTCTAAATTTTAAACTAAGAATTTTTCATATTGACTTTGTTTTTCAAAGATTGCTGGTTATTCTCCATTTGTACACCCCATTCCAGACAATTCCCCACCTGGATCTATCTTCCCGTGTGCCATAGGAGGCTGAACCACCTAGGAAGACATCATCAGGTCTCCCTTGCTGCCTAGTTTCCCGTTGGTTTCAGTCAATGAATGATATCACCAGAAAGTCAGAGGACAGAAAAAGAGGGAGCTCAGTATATGTATTCCTACTTCCTCCTTGTACCGTGTCTCTGAAGTAGTCATATCCTTTCACGACTACAGATTCCTCCATGGAAGCCCTTCTTCCATGGCGTCAGCTCTTGCTGTGTGCCAGTAAAACTAGGTCTTCCCTTTGTCTTTTTGCTTTAAAGTTGTTAATAGTTTTATTCTATTGCCAGTCTCTGGATGTCTAGTCACTTCTCCAGGGAGAGAGAGTGTATATACCAAAGGAATTGGAAGATCTTGATAGTTTATATCAGTAGAGATATTAGAAGCCTTGTGGAAATAGATTCTAGGAATATTAAATTGAGGACACTGTATAAGTAAGGTGAGTGTACTATCTCAAGAATTGAGGTTTATTATGTTAGCTCAAATAGCTGGGAGTGATTCTCACAGTTTGTTTGGCTGGTTAATAGAAGCTTGGATTCAATGATGGCCTGAGGTGAAATGTGGATTTCTCTGGTATGTTGTAAATAAAGGAAACTGGAGGCTTAAATAGATAGAAAAGTGGAAATATGCCTCTCATCATGTGCAATGCACTTAGCCATCTCCTAATCTTACCCCATGGCAAAGCAAAAAGAAATGCATTGGTGAGGAAATCTGTAGCATCCCTGAAGAGTTCTGAGTGGCTGTCCCATGTAGACTTGAGATGATGATGAGGGAATTTGCCATTGACTTGGGCTCTCTTGATTTCAAGGAGAATAATGAGATCCCAGAGTGGCAGAGACCCGGTTGTGAGGTTGGTCCAATTACCATGAAACAGCACAGAAATGGAGGGGCAATCAGACTGTATTGACACAGAAATCCACAGAAGTTAATTAGTGGTTCCCTACAAATGAAAAAGTTGGGTGGGCTGTATATAATCTATAAATCACTGTCTGATGGCAAAAAAAAAAAAAGCTGACTGAGGTTCTTATATGAATTCATAGCCTCTCAGGTAGCCCTTAGATTTAAGTCAGTTCACAGATCCTGAGCCCTTCAAGTAAGGAGATGGGCAGGGAACCTTTAGAGAAGGAACCTAAAATACTGCCTCAATCTTCCCCAGTTCTTTCCCAGAAGAACCTACAGCAATTTAAAAGGGTGGCCCTGTGAAAAAGAGATACTCAGATCTTCAGAGGTTAATAGGTATTGGCTCTGAATTAGCGCAAATCTCTGGGGACACAAATGAGCCTGTGGTGGAATTGTTAGACTGGAGAGGGGGCAGGTATAGAAAGAAGGTTGATAGAGTCTTGGTCTGAATTTGTCTCGCCGTGGGTCCTGTGAGTTCACAGACCCACCCTGTGGTTATTTTCCTATCCTCTTCATGTATAATTGGAATAAATTGACTTAGCGATGGGCACAATTCTCACACTGAACCCCTTACAAAGGATTAAGGCTTATTGTGATGGGAAGGGTCAAATGGAAGCCTCTCACCTCTGGACAAAATGGTAAACTAAATGCAACACTGCACTTTGAGGGAAATAGCAGAACTTAGTGTTACCATAAAGAACTTTAAAGATGCAAGAGTAGTGAAGCCAAATAAACTTAACATGTGGTGAAACCAATCACAGCCCTGATCTCAAATAGTGTATTTGTTAAGGAAACCAACAAAACCCCTGACCCCTGGTATGCAGATTTTGACTTGGAAAAAATTTTTTTTCCAATCCCAATTAGGACAATTAGAAGCAGTTTGCCTTCAACTGACAGGAATGGCATTACACCTTTATTGGCTAACCAGAGAACTATGACAACTCTCCTCCTCTACCATTATATCATTGACAGAGACTGGATCATCTGATCCATTATGTTGGAGAAATTATGTGAATAGCAACAGGAAATAGCAAATAGCAATTATTGATATAACAATGAGAAATATAAAACTCACGAAATTCAGGAGAATGCCTCATTGGTGTAGCTTATATTCTGTAAAGTGAGAGTTGCTGTACCTAACACTAATGATAACAATGACAAAAAGAAGTAAAATACTTGGAATGCCCCCGTTGAATTTGGAGGCAGCACATACAACATTTAGGTATGATGAATTTGCTGAATAATCCATAAGGTTGACAGGTTCATGTGGAACTATGAGCAAGATCAGGTTCCACAACAGGTCCGTGCTGTTGAATGAGCTACTCTGCCAGTCATTCCTTATAATCTAGGGTAATCAATGATAACTGAAAGACCTGTAACCAAGAGGAGTGCTCTAAAAGCCTCTAGAAAACCACAGTAGTAGAATCGGAGCCCTGCAATTTAGGGGTTTGGAAGAGTCACACTCTTCTGCTGGCAACTATTCTCCATTTCAGAAGCAACTCTGGGCTTGCTACTAAATTATGAACATGGAATATCATCATATATGAGGTATGTTCTGACCCACCAAATCATGACCTTGGATGTACACAGAATCATTCCTTACCACCAAGAAGCAGCCACCCTGAGGGAATAGTGAAACAGCCATGATCAAAGACTCAGTTAAGGTGCCAGGTGACAGTCCACATTCTCCAAGTTTGGGGGCGCCATCAACCAAAATGTGATACATTATTTAAATCAGTGAGCAAAAATTTATTGTTCTCTTACTTTCATAGGCAGAATATATAAATCTAGAAACTAATAGGTAGAAGTAGAAGTTTTGATTCCCACTATTGGTTCCAACTTTTTGAAGGAATTTTTGCTTTCCAACCCTGGAACCTTGAGTTCCGCCAGTTTGGAAGTCTTGGTTTCCAAAAGAGTAAAGTTTCCATCATGGAACAAAGACATTGTTACACTAAACTGGAAACTGAGACTGCCACTTAGCTATTTGGGGCCCTTAATGCTACCAAACTGATATGTAGAGAAGAGAGTTACTACAGTGGCTGGGGAGGAGGGGGGATTAATCCTGATTATCAAGGGAAATTGCATTACTGCTATAAAATGGTGCCCATAAGATTGAGCACCTCTTGATACTCATGTTTACCTACACAGAAGGTCAATGGAAAATTGCAGCAATCCAATAATTACAGAACCACTAGGGACTCAGATCCTTCTGGAATGAACATTTGGTAAAGAATACTGATCAAACAAGACACAGTCAGAGGATAAGGGGAATATGGAATGTGTGTTCCAAGGAGGAAGTTATGATTATAAGGTTTAGCCTCTTAACTACAGAGATGGGAAATGTAGCAAATATAAGTATTTTATTTTGATAAATCATTTATCACCCCTTTCCCATTACATGTACTGTACAAATGGTGTGTATTTGTGGTCCAAGGTGCAAGCATCACTGAATTACATCACCTTGCAACGCTTATTTGTGTTTAAAATGATAGTTTCATCATCTGAATGAAAGCACAAGAATAAATATTGAGGACAAATGATGTAAACCATGCTAATTACCCTCTGTTTCTTCCAAAGCCCCTCCATTGTATTCATTGTCCACCCTTCCTTTCCCTGCTCCAAGTTTCTGAAGTCTATGAACAGTATCACTGGGCACCTTGCAATCTGACTTCCAGTTGTTTTTTGTTTTGATTTTTTGTTTTTTGTTTTACTAATTAAGGTCTACAGTTTTTGGTTTTCACTTTGTGCTGTACAGTTTTATAGGCTTTGACAAATATATAATGTAATGTACCTGTCATTGCAGTATCATACTGAACAATTCCAATGCCCTAAAAATGCCCTATGTTCCACTTATTCATCCCTCTCCCACCCCTCTGAACCCCTGGTAACCACTATCTTTATATCAATGTTACAAGTTCTTTTACCACATCATAATAACCTCAATAACACTGGTTCATGGTTACTCTCCCTCTTGATGTTTGTTCATTCCTCAATCTTGAGGAATTTGGGATGATGTCCACTCTGATGGCTTCAGATTAAGAGGGGGCTTAGATTTTGTGGGGCACATGGAAGGGACTGTTTTGCTTGCAGTTGTAGATACTCCTTGTTTTCTGGGATGGGACTTGTCCCTCGTCGCCATTTTGTTAATTGCTGTGGGCAAATCTAAAGAACTGGAGAGTAGATGTTGGCTACAACTCTGCTGGGATTCAGGGCTCAATGAGCATATGAACAGTCCAAAGTTTTAAGTATTTGAGACCTATATTTTATGGGTATAGTGATAATTATAGGTTTAAATCAAAGGGGTAGAAGAATCATGGGTAGGAAATTATAAATGAGTCTAACTTGGTTATATTGGGGAAATAGATTATCATATATTCCCAAAAAGAGCCTGCCAAAGAGGTGTTGATTTCATGAGGCAATGTGCTATGCCTATAGTATCCAGATGTCTCTAGAGTCTTCGGGAGCACTTTTGGTTGAGGTTTTTATTTACTGTGGCAGTTTTGTGAAACCTGCCTAAGATCCGCATAAGTGTAACCTCTGGAATGACCTCCAGATTCACTTTGAAACTTCTTATCCATCAAAAACTCTTTTTTTTTATTTAATGTTTCTACCTTTTGGTCAGGTCTATTTCCAAACACATTGCTGGTTGGTGCTTGGTAATAATCCCTCAGTGCCAGGGAGGCTCATCCCTGGGAGTCATGTCCCACATCAGGGGGAAGGTAGTGGGTTTATTTGCTGAATTTGGCGAGAGGCCACAATTGAGTAACAACCAGGTTTTTATGAGGTAACCCTTAGGCATTAATTATACTTAGGCTAACTTTTATTTTTATAGGAATAAGGTTCATAAATATAAGCATTAAGATTGAAAGATTAGTTTACTGGCCTGTTTTATTTTATTAGGCACTACCTATATTTCCAGTTGGTTTTGGCTAAGGGAAAGCACCAGAAGGAAAAGTGAGAGTAGGAAGAAAGTGAGGCCAGGTTATTCTAGACTGCTTGATCCATGCTTTATCACAGCTACAGATTCAGCCTATGGCCACATCTCCATGGACCCAGAATCTCACTGGATATTTGTAACACTAATATTCTCCCATTGTACCTTTAGCCCTGGGATGATACTGACTTCCTGCTATTGCTAGGCTCTAGGTTCCTTAACATTAGTTGTCTATTCCCATAATCCTGCCCACAACTCTGAAAGTAGCTTCCTCATTAAAGCCTCTTAATTGAACGATCAGGGGTAATTTTGGTTTTCTCCTGATACCCTAACTTACTTAGATGGCTTCTAGAATGAAAATAACCTTTATCTCAAATGTGGATGCTGTTGATATCCTGACATCCAAAAATATTGAATGAACACTCATATTGATCTTATGGCTTTGAAAAGCTAACATGAAGCTTCAGTAGCTCAGACTATGCTTAAAATTTTTCTAAGTGCTGTCTAAAAAGTGGGGGAAAACAGTCAATTATCTGGACTTTTCATCCACACAGTGACAAGCAATTGATCTAGCTGACTTTATTCCTGGATTGATTGTTCATTTTTATTGTAAATGGATGTAGCACAGCATTTCTCTTTAAGTTTAATTTATGTATATAAAACCTAAACATCTACCCAGTGGAGCATAATATTCTGAATGTGGATAAATAGCTTGAACATTGACAAAAACACACTCTGTAAAAAACTGAAAGACAGTGATTCAAAATCCTGGTTTTCAAAGAACTAGCAGTTTCATGGTAGACAATAAACAATTGGTCAAAGACTATATAAAAGTTAATCTAAATCCAAGTGCAGATTAAGATTTCCCATATTGTTAAGGGACATGGATTTATAAGAGTGATTAATACTATCATATGCCAGAGACTGTTTCAGACAGGGAAAATAATTGAGATGAACAAAACAGATAAAATCCCTGCCTTCATGGAACTTTCATCCTTATGGAAGAGAAAAGAAACATATCTAAAATCAATTAATCAAAAAATAAAATAGCTACCTGTTGTGGTAAATGCTATGAAAGAAAATAAACCTTGTGCTATGGTAGAAAATATCAGGGAAAGCTATTTTAGATGGAGTGGTTAGGAAAAAAACCTCTCTGAGAAAGTCTTTATATATATATATATATACATATCGTGTATACATAGTATCTGGAGGCCCCAAGATCACCCACAGTTTCAATGATTCACTAGGACTCACAGAACTCAGAAGAGCTATTATACTCATGGTTACAGTTTATTGCAGTGAAGGTAATAAATTAGCAAGGGGAAACTGCTCATAGGGCAGAGCCCAGGAGAGACCAGGCACAAGATTTCAGTCGTCCAGTGGAGCTGCACAGACCGCTCTTAATTCTCCCAGAAAAGATGTGTGGTAACATGTATAAAGTAATGCCAGCTAGGGAAATGCAAACGAGCTTGGTGTCCAGGGTTTTTATCTGGGATCCATCAAGTAGACATGAAGCATCCACATGACTGACCTTAGCTACTGAGTTTCCAGCTCCTCCAGCCCAGCCCTTGATCCATTGTGGCCCAGGACCCCAGGTGAACAAAGACACTCTGATCAAGCAGGATGTCCAAGGGCTTAGAGGTTAGAGGTTATCTCACAGGAGTCAACAGCTAATCCTTTCTTTGAAATGGGTAAGATTTGACACCACAAGTCTGCTGAGTTAACCCTTTACGCAGTAATTATATATAAACACACATGCACACACACACTCACACACACTCTAAAGGAATAAATAGGTGGCAGCTATTCTAAGAGCCAGAATAAGAGTGTTCTCAGAAGACTAAAGAGCCCGTGAGACTATCCTGAGGCAGGATTAGAAAAAGAGAGACAGCCAGGGCAACCACAAAGTAGTGAGTAGGAAGGAAGGCTGGTATGTGATGAGGTTGAAGGGGTAGGATAAGGCCAGATTACAAGGTCTCAGAGATCACGGGAAAAATTTTGGACATGATTCTAAGTGTAACTGATGAGTTTTAAACTGGGGGTGAGAGTAAAAGGACACTGGTGTGATTTACTTTATGTTTGTAAATAATGACTATTGCTACAACTTGAAGGATTGGGGAGGCAAAACTGGCAAGTTTGGAGACACGAATTTGAAAGAAGAAAGAATATAACAGTAAAGTTGGGGTGTTTACTTTTTTATTGATAAAGTATATAGGAGTACTATTATCAGTAGCTAAATTTTCAAGATAAGAGTATACGTTTAGGTCAGGGAGTACCATTTATAATGTGTTCAAATAGTCTTCTTGATCATTTCTAACTTATTAGAGTGACATCTTGTCAGAACTAACCAAATTGTCATGGATTTTACCACATAACATGGCTGATAAGCAGTTCATACCCAGAGGAGAAAAATCAACTTTGCCATTTTCTTATGGTTTCTTGTTCTTGTATTATCTTCAACTTTGATTTTTGTGGGATTTTTCAGACTTTTGCCTATTTTGTGAGGGTTAATGTAGATAAAGGTGTAATGGTTTCAGAGTTTTATTTAATTGTGAATTCCAAAAACATAAATTGGATTATTCTTGTAAACTAATCTGTTCATCTGGGCATGATTAAGTTATGATAAGGGCATTAACTGGGCCCCGCCCCTCGGTGGGTGTGGTCTCAAGTATAAAGGCTAGGCAGCAGATCTGAGTTGCAGAGATTTGGAGAAGCAGATTTGAGAAGCAGTTCTGATGTTGAAGTGAGCCGTTCGCCCGATAGTCTACAGCTGGCCTTGTGGAGAGACGCAAAGCATAGAAAGCCTCATGGTCTACAGCTGAACTCGTGAAGGAAACAGAAGCTAAGCCCGGAGAAAAACGCAGCCCCGGGAACGGAGGAACCCGGAAGCCTGAACCCTGGAGACATCGGCAGCCATCTTGCTCCAACACGTGGACTTTGGTA
>PVKH010027918.1:0-12931 GCA_004027955.1 Chaetophractus vellerosus | reverse complement strand
AGAGTGGTGAAGTGGAATGGGCGCGAACATCCCTGGTAATAGCGAACGTGTTGCTGTGGCTGTCATTAACTCTCTGGCCTAGCCAGTGTCGCTCTGAAGTATCATTAACTTTCCTTAACTCTTGCTGCTCACCCTGGAAGAATACTTCTAGAGCTCCCAAGAGACACACTGCAGTCAGACATTAGCACCTGCGCTTTGGAAATCTAGCCCTGGGTTTTAATTTGGGACACACATTTAAAATCATAATTTTTCTCTCTTCACAGCATCTTGATATTTATATCATGCTTCTCTTCATAGTTTCAGCTGTTTTGGAGGATGACTATGTATGTCCTTTTTTTTTTTTAGGAGGTACCAGGGATTGAACTGAGGATCCTTGTACATGGGAAGCAGGTGCTCAGCCTGCTCCCTGTATTTGTCTTTTTGAAGTGCCTGTTTGGGCACCCCAAAGAGCATTTTGTGTATGACACTTAGCCTTTATTTTGATTTTGATTATAATTCATTCAGCCAATTTGATACAGGAACAAGAGTCAAAAACTTTACTCAGAGCTTTGTGTGTTATTAATTTGAGCATTTTACATGTTACTTATGGCAGTTGTATCTTTGATTAGACAATTAGTAATCAAGGAGGCTCCTTTTCCAGTATATTTTGTGCATAATGGATGGGAGTGGCAAGACTTGAGACTGAGAGACAAACGAAGAAACCAGGAGCCTAAATTTGAGATGATGAAGTTCTAACTTACTTGATGGCCTTAGGAATAGGGTTGATTCTTATCTCAGAGAATAAATTGACAGTGTCTTGAGAACTTATTTGTTGTGAAGTGAAGTGTTAGAGAGACTGAGTAGGATTATGGAAAGAAATCTACCTAATCAGGCATTCACGTGGCTCTCACTTATCAACACCATCAAATTACCAGCTCATTGTTCTGAGCAGCCATAGTGATCTGGAGAATGTCAGCAGCAAGGCTTTAGGTTCTGCTGACTTTCAGAGCATCTGGGACAAAGATCAGAGCTCCATGGTTCTTGGAGGAAGTCCTTCCAGCCCAGGCTCCTATGCCTGGCACCTGCCTCTCCACGCTTTTGCCCCTTCAAAGTACTGGTGGGCAGGGGTGCTAACTGAGCACGTAGCTGACATCGCCCTGACTCAGCAGCTGGGAGAACATTACTTAACCTTTGCAGCTGAAGAGACTGAGGCGTAGAGAAGTTTCCGCTTGCCGTCTTGATGGGAGGCCGACTCACTGCTCGACAGAACCCTGCTGGACCGTAGGAGTGAGGCTTGTCAGCACTTTCAGCATTAGACCAGGCCAGGGGCTGCACAGCAGTGCACATAAAAGGACACAGAGGAAAGCGGCTGTGGCTCAACTGGTTGGGCTCCTGTTTACCACATGGGAGGCCCTGGGTTCGATTCCCAGGGCCTCCTGGTGAAGGCAAGCCAGCCCGCGTGGTGCTGTGAGGTGACGGCCTGTGTGGTGCAGTGAGCTGGTGCAGCAAGATGACGCAACAAAGGGAGACAAGCAGACAGAAAAATGCAAAGCAAATGGACACAGCAAGCACTAAACACAAGATGGGGTAGAGAAATAAAAATAAATCTTTAAAAAAAGGGGGGGTGACATAGAAGCAGGCCACTAGGGCAGGCCAAACCTAGTAAAACGGAATTGCCAAAGGAAATACATGGCTGGAACAGAAAAATAAGGAGCACTTAAGCAGATGAAACTACAACATACTCTTTAAAACAAGAAAAAATGACTTTCAAAACCAATGTCTGAGATCATTGGACAAAAAAGGACAGATAATAGTAAGTCCCAAATTAGTGCCCTAGAAAATCAAAGGGAAGAATATTTCATTTTACAGAGCAAAAAATTCAAAGAGACAAAATCTAGAGGAAAAAATTAGAGGTTTAAGGGCAAATCTTGTGGCTCTGATATACAGGGAATTCCAGAGGAGGAAAAAAAACAGAGGAGATACAACGATGAAATAAATAATAAAGGAGAATATATAGCTGAAAAAAGGCTCAAGAGGCTGCAGGTTGAAACAGCCAGTTGTTGTCCAGCCAGAATTGAAGGGGAGAAAAAACCCACACACCTATGTATATTGTGAAATTTCTGAATTCTGAGGAAAAACTAAAAATCTCATAGGCGTCCAGACCAAAAGTGCAGTTTACATAAAAAGAAAATGAACTCAACTGACATCAGATAATCTTATTTACAGAGTATAGGAAAGTGTAATAACATCCATACATGTGAGAAAAGAACTGTAGCTCAGGACCTTGTGCTCAGTCAAGGTGCCTTTTCCTTTCAGATGAAAAGTAGATACTGGTGTGTCCTTTTAGTGGAAGATACCTCAGGAAGGTGACAGAAGCAAGATAGGAATCATCATAGAGATCTTCCTGGAGGGGAGGTGGAGAAAAGAGGGAGCAGTGCAATAAGGAAAAGAGATCAAGCTCACATATTGATATAAATTCAAAAGTAAAAATAAAATATTAGCAAACTGGATGTTCCAGTGTAGCAAAGGGATCGTAGACTGTCAGAGTATATTACAGAAATAGAGTCATGATCAAATATCAGGAAATCTGTCAACATAATTTATTATATCAACAAATTAAAGCACACAAGCCATATAACCATAGAAGTAGATTAGGTAAAAGTTGAAGTCATTCCTAATGCAAATCCTAGGCAAAATGGGTATATGGCAATTATTTAAATATAATGAAGGCAGCCAGTGCCCAATCACAAATACTGTTGTAAATAAAGATACTTTAAAGACATTTCTATCAAAATTAGCAACAAAACAGGGACCACATAATCAATAATCAGCACTGTTTGGGAAGAAGCGTGATAAGAAATTAATAAATGGAAAAGGAGAAAAAAATTCTATATTTTTTCTAATGATAGCTTTTGTATACTAAGAAAACCCAAGACATGCTGGAAAATAGCTAATAGAATTGACAAGGTAAACTGGTAGTGTAGCTGTTCATAAAATGTGTGCAAATATTTTTCTCTATTATAGTAATAACCAGTAGAAATATAAGTGGAAATTTTCTTGGGGGGGGGCAGGTAGATGGGGGAACTTATGGAATTAATTTAACAAGGAAAGTGCAGGATTTATAGAAAGAAACCTATAAACTATTTTTGAGTAACATAAAGCAAGAATGAACAAATGTTAAGAACAACCATGTTCTTGCATGGGAATGCAAAAAAATGACTTGTCACATCCCTCTAAATGAATATATACTTTTAATGTGATTACATTTAGAATCCCCATGGATAATTTGTTTTTTAAATTGGGGAAAAAAAAGCCACAAAGCTTTTATAGAGTGATGGCATCCAAGAATAGCCAAGAAAAGAAGAGATGCTGGGTAGGAGTTACTCTACCACATGTTTAAAAATACTATTAAAAGTATTTTTTAAAAAGTGAAAATGGCATTGAAACAGGTAAGTTGAAAGACAAAATGCCTAGAAATAGTCCAGCATACAAAAAAAGAAAGAAAAAAAAAAGTCCAGTATATGTGGGGATTTAGCATATTGACCGAGGTTGCATTTTAATACAGTGGGAAAAGGTTAGTTTACTTAGGTACAACCAGCTCTCTACGTGGAACAAAATTAAGTTGAATTACTATCTTGTACTATATACCAAAATAAATGTTTTAAAAAGAGTCCAAACTCTGAAGGAAAATTTAGATTATATGTATAGCCTGTGGGTAAGATCTTTTAAACCAAGACATGTCACACAAAAGGTATAAAAAGAAAAGCAGACATGTTTGACCAATTCCCATTACTCTTTTTTCTATTATGGATATTTTATATAGGTTGTATGTGATTCTTATATTTCCTAATACTGAAAAATTGTTAACTTGGAGTCTAGTAGGGAATTTGGATTATATATGGTCTGCCATATAGTTTGAGATGGGACATATTCATTAAGAGGGATATCAAAGGACGAAGAATTATCAGAATTTGTTACTTTTTCCCGTGCTTCTAAAGGTTAGTGCAAAGATATATCCAAGAGTTAGTACTTTCTGTTTTGTATAATACTTACACCAGGCCTTCCATAGTATTATAAATCAAATCACCTGCATTGTTTCACTATGGAAATCACTTCCCCTTTCAGCTTGAGGTAGTTGCAACTGATAACAGTTGTCACTTTTTTTACTCAAGGGTATGAAAGTGCCAGTATGTCTAGCACATGTGAACCTTGCAAAAATAGGAACAGACATTCAGCCCAGCCTGAAGAGCCTGTTCAAGCAAAAGTATTCAGCAGAAAGAATCATGAGCAGCTGGAAAAAGTCATAAAATGTAGTAGGTCTACAGAAATATCTTCAGGTATGTTCTTTTTAATTTGCTTTAATTTAAGGAGGCATCTGAGACTTGAAAAGCTACATTAAAACAAGTTTTAACTTTGGTTTATTTTTCTGTTATATGCAAGGTTTTATAGTAGATACTACAGTATATCTTGATATCAAGAAATGTAAACTAGAAATATCTTATGTATTCTGGGGGATTGTGCCACTAGTTTTTGACATATTTTAAGAAAATTCTAAACAAAAAACAATAGTTGACAATGTGGAACTACTGAGAATTCTGTATATCTTACCTGAATAAAAATCAGATATAAAATTATATCACTTCCCTTTGCTTTCACTTGGCTAAAGTTAGAGTGCCTTGTATGGCCCTCAAGAGTTTGCCTCTCCAGACTCCTCTCACCACCTTCCACAGTGAACCTCTACTCTCTCAGTGGCACTGAACTAACGTGTTCCCATGGCAGTCGTGCCGCTTCTCATTCTCACAGTTGTCTTTTCTGTCTCAAGTCCTTTATGCCCTTTGCAAGCTCTCTTCTGTGATGGACTCTTACAAAAGATCTTAATTCTGGCATGCTAAAATTGCCTCCTAATCTCTTTCACATTATCACATTATGTGAAATCCCATATCACATTCTAGTTACATTATTTACCTGCTGAGTGCCTACCACCCTTTTGAGTCCCTTGACAGCAGATCCTGACATTTCATATTTATATCTTCAATGTCTGCATAATACCTGGCATATGGTAGGTTCTCAGTAGGCTAATTTTTGAACTAATGGAATCATACATATTTGCCAGTGTCTTAGTTTAAATAAGTATGTGTAATAACCTGATTTACAGAGAGTAAATACATCTCGAAATATGGAGAGAGGAACAGTAAATAAACACACAGATAATTTTAAGTTGTCATTAAGACCCTTGGTGAAAATGATAATAGCAGCTACCATTTGTATCATGCTTTACAAATTAACACTTCTTGTCTGAGCCTCCTAATGCTGTAAGTTGGTTTATTTACATTTTGCAGATGAGAAAATAATCAGAGAGGTTTTCTGATTTTTCCCAATGCTCATAAAGGTCCAGTAAAAATAAACTGGTACAACTTTTCTGGAAAGCTTCAAAAGTCATGACCTTTAACCTAGATTCTTTTAAGAGTCCATCCTAAGAAAAATGGAAGTGAAAAAAAATTGGGATTTGGTGTTATTTTGACACTATGATTCCAATTTGAAGGGGAAAAGACTGGAAGAAAATGCATCACAATGTTACAGTGGTTTGTTTTGTTTTGTTTTCTATTATCATCTTTAAACTTTTCTATATTTTTAAAAACTTATAATGAGTATATATTACTTTTGAAATCATAAAAAAAATTTGATTTATCTGTATCTTGAAATAACTTTCTCAAGGAAATGATGGTAGAGCTGAACTTTGACTCCTGGTCTCCTCCTCTAAGTCCAGGATCATTTGGCAAAAATACCGATTTTATGGTCCCAACCCCAGAATTTTACCAAAATTTTATAATTTTCATTTATTTTCTCTGTCTTTACCAAATAGTGACATCTTCAAAGAGTAAACAGTTATGTGGGGATTGGAGAAGGGCACTAAATTGAAAGGTTTAATAAATTGGATATCAATTACCAAGTAACTGATAGTTGGCCACAGTACTTCAGGCTTTATTACTGTCACTTGGAAAAATATAATGATTGACTTGGTGGATTATGAAGTATTTCAATAGTATAAATATACTCTGATGTATATTTACATTTTTACATTCTAAAAAGATTTATTTTTAGTTTTAACTGTTGCCCTGAATTTCTTTACAGCATTTAAAAGCCGTTTTTATTGCTTTATCTACCGTATTTGATTCTTAAAGTATAGCATGTCTGACTGCTAATCTTGGATTATACAGTCCAATTTTCCCTCGGGAGTGGTGAGAGGTTAGCCTTGTGTGTGTGCTTATAAGCCTGAATGGTAGACACTAATTGTGATAGTCATCACTGGCCACATCGAACTGTTTCTAGCAAACCATCTGGAAATTTCCTTGGTGAGATTATTTTTAAATAGAGCATAAACCATACTTTGTAATAGAAGTTCAGACAAACATACATATTTTTTAATTTGCTTATTTCTTTTTTTCACTCACTGATTCATGTTATAGACCCTATCTTTTCTACTGATACACATTTTATGTTCATCCTTATGTCTGCCCTTTCCTGCAGAACATGCTAGGAGAATACTACAGCAGTCTAACAGAAATGCATGCATTGAAGCGCCAGGTAACAATCTGCTTAGTTTTGGTGTCCATTTTTTTGTTAATTTTTCCACCATTTTTTTTTTTTTTGGCTCTAATTATTTTTTTAGATTTAGCTTAATGTATGTATGTTATTATTTGACTATTATAAAAATGAGAGAGATTTCATACTCATAAAAATCTGAAGCCTTACATTTATAATTCTTTGCTCGGTAAAATTGTTTTCATTTTTTTGTTAGTGCGTGTAACATAACCAACACATTTGTGTGGTTAAAAGAAATCTTTTTATGATTTAATGTTTGATTTGAAGTTATTTTGAATTTCTTATAATTCAAAGCATTAACATTTTTGAAAACAAAATGTAGCTATTTTTATTCCTGGCTCTGATTTATGGTGTTAAGTATAGCGTATGATTTGTGTTTAAGTTGCTTATTTTTCATTACTGACCAACATCAGTAAATAAACCATCAAATAAAAACACCTATGACATGCAGAGACCAAGATAAAGATCATGGAAAATTACAGAGATTCCAGAGTACTCTTTTTGTCTTTAAACTATTTTCATTAATTATAGTTCTTTATGATGTAAAATTGTAAAATTCTTTAACTCTTCCTGCATTTATTCATGAGTGAAAAATGAAAGCCTGTTATGAAACTTGAGGGGAATCTAAAGAAGTAAAACAAGGACCCAGAACTAACAAAGCTGAATATATCAGTGGCACTTCCAAAAGAAAGAACTCAGAAAGTTGAGAGGGTAAAAGCAAGATTGGATCAGAGAAGCCTAACTGAGATCAGGGATTTTTCTGTCCTCCGTGTATGTATTTTAATCCATGAGAAGAAAGTGGCATAAACTTTTTACCTCTTGACCATTGGAGGGCAGAAGTAAGCACATGTTTGGCATAGTTCATTATTTGGGAATAATTTAAAATTTAATGATATGTAATTTGGAGTGATAATTTTATCACATATAAAGGATTTTTAAATGTCATTAAAATATGCTCTGGGGAGCAGATGTAGCTCAAGTGGTTGAGCGCCTGCTACCCATGTATGTGGTCGAGTTTGATCCCTAGTCCCACCTAATAAGAAACAAACAAATGAAAAAAAAAACAACTCCTTGGGGAGCAGATGTAGCTCAGTGGTTGAGTGCCTGCTTCCCAGGTATGAAGTCCTGGGTTCAATCCCAGTACCTCCTAAGGAAAAAAAAAATATACACACACACACACACACGTATACGAACATGCATGCTTTGGTCTTATATTTTTGAAATAATAAATATCTTCACAATAAAACAGCTGTGAACAAACTAAAATACAGTAGATAAATTAGAAGTTTGCATATCAAATCATATTTCCTTGTCTAGATTTTTTCGTATAACTAGAGATTTCCTAAATATTTTTGTAATATGTCACACTGGACGCTAAGAAGACTTTAGTGTATTACTTTATTTTATACTCATAACTCTGAGGCAAAATAGAGAAGTTGTATATTGTTATTATTTTATGCTTTTGGAAAGTAAAACCTTGTTAAATTGCTTATCTAATTAGTATGAAGTTTTTCCTTTAGAGCACATACGTTTCTCATTTTATCGTCTTCACAGAAGTGAATTAAATTTTATGATTTTTCACATACTTATTTGAAAGCCTAGTGTATTAAAATACACGTTTTTAATTCCCTTTCTTAGAATCTTGTCGCTGATTTTTCTTTTTATTAGTGAAGTTATGAACTTACGAAACAATCATGCACAATGTATAGAATTCCCATACAACTCCCCTCCACCAACACATTACATTGTTGTGGAACATTTGTTATAGATTATTGTCACTGATTTTTGTGGAACTTGATGTTTAACTAGCAACTTACGGTTTTACTATTACCCTAGAAAATTTAAAGCATTCAATAGCTAAAAGAGCCACTTGGAGATTTTTTTATTTTTGGTCATAGAGAACTCAAAATGGGAACATTTCTAATTTATACTCTCAAAAAAAAAAAATGAAAGGTATGACTATATACCTTTAAGGGTGCTGAGTCTGTGTTACCAGCAGATACATATAGCAGAATTATAGCTAAATAATAGAGTGAGGCCTAGACTCTGTGAAACTTCCATTGGATTACTGCCTGCTCCAGCTTATACTGTGTATGTAGTAAGAGACTATAGGGAAATTGACCCGTAGTATTATGGTTACAAACTCAGTTTTTCATCAGCATAGCAGTTAATTTTCCAAATGACAGATGGGATTCAAGAATTAATAAACCTGACTGGAGAGATCTTAAATAGTAGCTTTCATAGGCAGCTTTCAGTTTATTCTCATAACAAAGAAGACAATTCCTTTTCTGTAATGAGGTTCATATTAGAAAAAAAATTTTTATATGAAAAATTTATATTTCATACAGATGCTGAAATATTGCCATTGATTTTTCCTTTGAAATGTATAAAATGTTCCAGATATTTTTAATTAAGATCTAAGTATTTTCTAAGTAATGCTAGGTAGTGTTATTTATAAATTTAAATCTTAATTTTCAGATTATTTTCCTACATTAAAAGCCCTGAAATAGAATTAGATGCTTTCTGATTTTAAAATAATTGAAAGCTGTGACTCATGATGCACGTTAATAGGTATGGTCATTAAGGTATTTCATCACTATTGATTTCCTGGTCTTTTATATCTTCCAGAAACTGGGAGTGATTTTTCCATGTTTGAAGCTTTGCGGGATACTATTTATTCTGAAGTAGCAACTTTAATTTCACAAAATGAATCTCGTCCACATTTTCTTATCGAACTCTTCCATGAGCTTCAGCTACTTAATACAGACTACTTGAGGCAGAGGGCCTTGTATGCCCTGCAGGTACCTGGTGCCTTCCCACTGCTTCCTCCCGTGTGCTGCCTTCCTTCATGATGCGTCTGCTCCCCTAGACCACAGCACGCCCTCTCTCCATGTGTGCTTTGGTATTTCTGTGTGCTCTTTTGCCATTTTATTTAAAATTCCTTGTATAGCTTAAGTAGCTTTTAGGTAAAGATTTTTCTTGAACCATTCTTCAGAGCTTTGTCTTTACTGTTACTCTTCTCACAGTTATCCTGTGAGGCGAGGAGCATGACATTGGCTCTTCCATCTGCTTCTGCTTTGAAGTGTTTAACGTAAATTTGTGATTAAACAATTATGTTTTAAATAAATGACTATCTTATTTCCTTATTTAGGACATAGTATCCAGGCATATTTCTGAGAGCCATGAAAAAGAAGGGGAAAATGTAAAGTCAGTGAATTCTGGTACTTGGATAGCATCAAACTCAGAACTTACTCCCAGTGAAAGCCTTGCCACTACTGATGATGTAAGCTGATAAATTAGTGAAATGTAGGCATAATTTCAGTATGCAGTAAACAAAAGTTAATTGGGCTGATGTCAAATTGTGAGCACATCTGATCTGTTTTGGTTTTCGGCTTGTTTTTAAAAAAAACTCCAGAAGGGTGTAGTGCATTACTTTACTTTGAGGTGAAAATAAAACTCAATCAAAATATGGCAACAAACACCAGAAATTATGTATAAATGATAGATTATGTGGTCTAAAATAACCACATTTATATCCCCATTGCCCAAGATAGGAACTGTCTCATAACAGACATTTAATAAGATTTTGTTGTGTTCATTGGGGGCATTTAGTAAACCAGATGGTGATCAAATCATGGTAAGGCTCCTTGAATAAATAAATACAAGATATATTGAGTCTTTGGGTACAATAGAAACCTAGATAAAATAAACTCATCTGGGGGAGAAAAAGTTACTTAATATACTTCAATTATGAAGCCAATTTCGATTACAGTATAAAGGATCCAGAGATGGATAAAAGTAGTCAGGAAAATGGTATGATTCATTAAGCTGTGTCTTCCTTCACTTCAGTCAGGGATTACGTTTTATTCACCTTTAGAGTCTTAGCTCCCCTTAGCGCCCAGTATTTAGTTGGTTGAATGAATAAATGACAAAACTGGGCTATGTAGGATATAACATTCTAGATATTAAGAAGTCACTGTATTTAAAAGACCCAGGGGCAAGGTGTGTGAGACTGTGGTTTTAGTGTGAAAGTTTATATGTGGTCCTGAGAGAGAAAATATATTCACCTCTAGCACCTAGAGAATCCAGATAATAGATGTATGGTAAAGAATGCCATAATTGATTAACAAGTACCTGCTACAGGTGGAGAGTTGGAAGATTTGTGACAGTGTGTCTGCCCACTGTTGAATGTTAATAATACAAGTGTTTTCTGAATGATAGCTTCTTTAATATGTTTTTTACTTTACTGATTCTTTTTTAAATCACACTTTTATCATTTTGTCTCTTCAGTCATAGTAATTTCCTTTTCAACTAAAGAGGACTTGCCCTAATTTTTTTGCTATCTTTAACTTCTACTCATGTCAAAAACATTTCTTCCCCAAGTTATCTTTCTTGCTTAGAACCTTTCTCTACCAGTTTCTAACTCCTATACTCTGAACATAAATCTGTCTAAAATTACATGATTTTAGTTGATTTTACAATATTGGATATAAATTAATCAGTAATTTGCTACTTTTGATTAATTGTTATTAAAACGAACTGAAAATTATACCTTCACTTTTATGGGGAATGAAAAGTGGTCCAGATATATACATAAAAAATAGGAACTATATTGAGGTTTCCAGCACTTTGAACTATCTCACTGAGAGAGAGAAAAAGTCTTTGCTCTTAGAAATGTTCTTCAGTAATTTTATATTTTTAACCCCAATGCTTCCCTTTTTATCCATATTTTAGACACGCAGCATTATTTATACTTATTTTAAAAGATTTGAGCATATTGGTATATAACATTAATGGCAGGTTTGGAAAATTTAGCTACATTTAAGATGATGTTAACTTGAGAAACTTTTAAAATTGAATAAATTTTAAAGATGCTGAATTACCTGATAAGTCGGGACTTGGAATAAATAACTTTTAAATAACTCAATTGTTTTTTTTTTGTTTTTTGTTTTTGTTTTTTGTTTTTTTTTTGTTTTTTTTTTTGAGGAGGTACCAGGGATTGAACCCAGGACCTCATTTGTAAGACATCTCAGTAAAAAATGGGCAAAAGAGATTTAAACAGGCACTTCATGAAAGAAGATATACAAATGGCCAGTAAACAAATGAAAAAATACTCAGTAGCATTTAGTCATAAGGAAAATAAAAATTAAAACAGCGTGGGGGGACAGACTGCCGTGCGGAAGCCATGATGGCCTTTGGGGCAGCGACCGCAAGGCCTGCAGCTCTGGGCTTGGGCTCCTCGGCCATCCTGGCAGCTGTGAGGGGAGCCACCACCTCCTCGGACCCATGGGGTCTCTGGATGGCTGAGGGGCGCCACCACAGCCCTGGTGCTACCTACTGGGCACTGATCCAGCCTTGGTGAACGAGCTGTCCCGGGCCGTGCACAGCCACATCGTGTGTACTGTGCGCGACTGCGGCAAGATCCTGCCCAGCAGCCTGGCTCCCAGCATGCACCTGGTCAAGAGCCACCACCTTCAAGAAGAAGATTTGAAAATTGTACGGCATTCTACTTTTGTCCAATTGAAGGATGCCCTAGAGGCCCTGACATACCATTTTCTCAGTCCTCTCATAAAAGAGCATTTCATGAAAATGCATGTGAAAAGAAGCATAAATGTAGCAAGTGCAGCAATTCATATGGTACTATAGGGGACTGGAAAAGACATTTTCCAAGCACTGTGGCAAGACCTTGCAGTGCATGTGTGGCTATCCTGATGCCAGCAGAACTGCCATGCAGCCTCACATCTACCCACTGGCCATGAAATCCCTGCTGAGCACAGGGATCCACCTAGTAAGGAAAAAATGGAGAACCCCGTGAACAGCCAGAAGTTGTCGAAAAAAATGCCATGGAATCATTGATCTATAAACCAACCCCTATACACTCAAGAAGTAGAAACTTCAGAAATATAGCTACTAGCTTCCTTTGAAGATTCTTGCATCTCTAATGCCAGAAAAGAGAGTCTTCCAACAGCTCCAAGGTATCCTCAGAAGTTGCTTTTACAAACAAAGTGGCTTTGGTTAAGCTGCCTGTCGTGCAGTTCTCTCCTATGCCTGTCTTTGTGCCTACGGCGGACTCTGGCCCAGCCTGTGGGCGTCGGTGTCTGTCATCAAGGCTCAGCTACAGGTGCTGTGCACTTCCCTTGTCCATAGGAACCCTGATCCTCAGCCTAGATGCAGAGGCTTGCTCTCTTCAGGAGAGCCTACCTCTCTCAAAGATTGTGAATCCCTTTGCTGATGAGCAATTAGTGCAGGTATTCAGGTGAGCTTGGGTAAAAGTCCACCTACTGCTTGACAACATCTAGGGAAGACGTGTCAGAATAGCAGCATTTCTTCAATCAGTGTGCAGGCAGAG
>PVKH010027917.1:0-12929 GCA_004027955.1 Chaetophractus vellerosus | reverse complement strand
AAGCCATCACAACACCAGCAACAAATGAGCGTAACTAGCCAGGGAACCATGAAACTTGAGGACCGTACCTGAGTTGATGTGATGGGAAGAAGAAATGAGCAAATCTGCCTGGTGGGTAATATCTAAAAAAGCCAAATTTTCAACTGAATCTAAAGAATGATAGGAAAAAATACTAGAAGACATTTTTAAAAAATGAAAACTACCACTTTCTTGAAACCTTCAGTCATTCGACAAATATTTGTTGAACACTTTCCACATGTCAAGCAATGTCCAAAGCAATAGGAAACAAAAAAGCAGATATAGTTTTTGTTCTAGTGGTGCTTATAAATTTTGGGAGAAAGAACTATTAACCAAATAATTTCAAAAATAAGTGAAAAAAATCAGACTATGAGGAACGCATAGAATAGGTGGCATATGGTGCTATGAACATATAATAAAGGATTTGAAAAAGTCAGGGGGGTTGAAGGAGGCCTTTCCTGGGAAATGATAATTCAGCTGAATTTTGAACAATGAGTAGTTGTTAACTAAGTGATGAGGGAAGTAAAAACATTTCAAAGCAAAGGGAATAGATGGGACAAAGTACCTGAAATGACAGAAAGCATGGGAAATGCAATGTACAGGAAGAAAGCCACTGTGGCTGGAACAGAGTGGAAATGTGGTAGTGCACGTGTCTCTGTTTTGTCTTTATTTTAAGATCAAAGGAAATCATCAAGGGGTTTTATTATCGTGTGTGTGTGTGTGTGTGTGTATGCATGTGGTAGCAACAGGGGATGATAAAATCATATTTTTTAGAACAAACCTCTGTGGTGTGGTAAAGGGATTGGAGGTGAACAATAGTGGACATGAATACAGTTCTACACAGAAGGCCATTCAAATATTCCAGATGAAAAATGATCCTCTCTTGGATAAGACAGTCAATGGTGTTGGTGGAGATGGGGTGAAATGGTCAGACTTGAGAAGTAAAAAGAAAATAAAATTGACAGGTCTTAGTGATGGATTAAATGTGATGAGTGGAGGAGAGGGCCATATCCAGGATGAGTCTAGGCTTTTGGCTTCTAAACTGGATAAATGGTTTTGCCAATCATGAGAAAGACTATTTAGGAAGAAGAATAGGCTATTCTGTAGAAGTAATGAAGAAAAATAAAGACAAAGACAATCAACGATAGAAACGTTTTCAACTGGTTGAGTTGCTGATCCAGAGAAGTGAGGACCAATCCAAATGGCGAACAGGTACCTACTAGTTAATGTATTCTAAAGGGACCACATCAGTCTCACATGTTCTGACATGTAGCAAAAATCTATTCTCAAAGTGTGATCCAGGGTCCCATTTGGGGACCAGGAGATCAAAACTATTTTCAAAACAATGGTAAGACATCATTTACCTTTTATATTCTCATTCTCTCACAAGTGTACAGTGGAGTATCCAGAGGCCATGTGAGATGTGCAATCACAAAAGATTGAATGCAGAAAGCAGAAGTAAAGATGAGAATGCAGCTGTCTTCCATTAAGACACTCATTGAAGATAGTTGGAAAAAAAGTGTATAACAATGCCACTTAAGTTTTCTGGAAAATAGTTATTATTAATAAAAATGTTATATTCATCATCCAATCATTTTAGCATTATTTTCAATGAACTAATAAATGCATTTAATTTACCAGTTTAAAATTAAATATTAATTGATATAGCTTACATACACAAAACCTATTTAGGATTCTCAAAAATGTTAGAGAGTGTAGAGGTGTCCTCAACTGACCTACATAATCAATGAGATTTTTTAAGTCATCAACCACAATAAATCTTTTCAATTGCTAGAGAGCTTTTGAAGTTCACTTCAGAAATATACAATGAGTCCCAAGACGTATTTTTATTTCTCTCCTGAAAAGTAGTGTATTATATAGACCAAAATATTATTCAGATTAGGAAAAGTTATTAGAGAGGAGAATCATATGAAAGTAATTACTTCATTCAGGACTATACAGGACTTCCAGTCTTGTTATATATTTGCAATGTCTTAAAGTTCCACTTGCATGGAATTTTGTTAAGGTATATAGCTAGGATATTTGTAGGCTCCTGCCATTTGCCATTTAGAAATCACCTTCTGAGGACTATAATGTGGAGAAAGATGGAAAAGATCTGTCCCTAAACACCCTGGCACACATTTATAAGACAATGAGTATTCATCCTTACCAGTCAGTGATGCAGTGATTGTAAGAAGAAAGGTTGGAAGCAAAGTGACAAGAACAAATTTGTGGTTCATTCAGCTTTTCAAAAAATAAAAGAAACTGAGAGCAGTATACAAAACCACCTTCTGAAAGGTGAGAATATTCCAATATATCAAGGCTTTTGCTTTATTATTTGATGCTGAAGCTCTGAAATTTAAATTTTATCCTATGCTTTGGTCTGTTTTGTTCTCTTCTATATCCCCAACATCTAGAAAAGTGTTTCACTTACAATAACTACGCAGTTAATATGTGTTGAATGAAACCAACTTAGAAAGGGGGAAACAATCCCCTTTGTGTTCTCTATATGCTTGCTGAGATTACCTCTATTCCCAAGGCTCTCATTTACTTATAATCTTCCATAACATCCTAGAGAAGACTGAACTTGGATGTGTTAAAAAGCCCAGATACCAAGCACCTGCTTCTCAACATAAGCAAAATAGAATTCATTCTCATTCTCTTCAAATCAATACCTCTCTTGTATATGCATTACCCACCCAATAACTTGGGAGACATTTTGTACTTTCTCTTTCCCTACCCTATAGCCCATTTGTCATTATATACAGCCCATTCCACATATTAACTATTGTTCACATGCTTGCTCACCTTGCCATTCTAACTGCTTACTGCCTTAGTTCACACTCTATTTCTTACTGGCCTGTTGCAATTAGCCCTTGTATCCTTGGCTCCTTATATCCTATAACCCAAAGAATTTTGGAAAATTATTCATATTACTTTGCACTTTAAAAGGTGACATCTTAGCTTTTTATGGTAATTTAAATAGTTGCAAAGGATGTGATTTTTAGCTTATTTTAACTATTAATATTTCTTAAACAAAAAATTTTTGTATCACTCTTTTAAATGTATCTAATGAGCTCTAAACATCATAGCAATTTGATACCTATTTCTGTAAAAATAATACTTTATGAAGTTTTTAAATAATTTACAATTTTATAATTTCAACTTGAATTCAAATTTTTAAACAAATCAATTTTATTGATACATATTAATAAAGTATACAATTCATCCAAAGTGTACAATCAATGGTATTTGGTATAATCACATAGTTGTGCATTCATCATTTCAATCACTATAAGAGCATTTTCATTATTTCAATAATAATAACAATATACAAAAAACAGACAAACAAATAAACAAGAAAATTCCTCACCTCTAAATCTCTCTCTGTTTCCCCTGCTATACATAGCTGTGACTTCTGGCTGCTCTTGCACAGTTATTTGTTTATTAAGCAGTTTTACTGAGATAAATTCACATACCATATGATCTATCTAAAGTGTATAATCAACGGATTTTAGTATAATCACAATGCTGTACATTCATTATCTCAAAAATTTTAGAACAATTTCATTACTCCAAAAAGAAAGACTCCATACCCCTTAGCATACGTTCCCCAGCACTACATAACCACTAATCTAATTTCATATTTATAAATTGATTTCTATTTACACTTTATATAAATGGAATCATACATTATGTAGTACTCTGAGTCTGGTCTCCTTCACTCAGTATAATGTGCTATTTTTTTGTTTAATTATAGTATTAACCTGTATTTGTTCAGCTTCAAAGATAAATGGTCTTATATATACAATTTTACCCATATTCATATTTCACAAAATATATTTATAAACATCATATAATTAGTTCACAGTCACACAATCATACAGTATTTGTCCTTTTGTGTCTGGCTTGCTTCAGGTTCATCCATGTAGTCATATGTTTCATGACTTCATTTCTTCTTAGAGCTACATAATATTCCATCATATGTATACTCCACAATTTGTTCATCCATTTATCAGTTGATACATACCTGGGTTGTTTACAACTTTGGGCTATGGTGAATAATGCTGCTATTAATATTGGCGGGTAGGTGTCTATTCGTGTCACTGCTCTCAGTTCTTCTGGGTATATACCTAGTAATGGTATTGCCAGGTCCCATGACAAGTCTATATTCAACTTCCTTAAGAATGGCCAAACAGTTCTCCACATTGGCTGTACCATTCTACATTCCCACCAACAGTGAATAAGTGTTTCTATCTCTCCACACCCTCTCAAACATTTATAGTTTTCCGACTTTTTAAAAGCAGCCAGTCTAATAGGTGTGCAATGATATCTCATTGTAGTTTCAATTTGTTCTTCCCTAATCACTAGGGATGTTGAACACTTTTTCATGTGTTTCTTCACCATTTGTATTTCTTCTTTGGACAATTGCTTTTCAAGTCTTTTGCCCATTTTTCAATCAAATAATTTGTCTTTTTCTTGTTGAATTGTATGATCTCCTATATATATCATGGATATTAAACCCTTATCAGATATGTGGTTGCCAAATATTTTCTCCCATTGAGTTGACTGCTTTTTCAACTTTTTGACAGTCTTTTGAGGGGAAAAAGTGTTTAATTTTGAGAATGTCCCATTTATCTATTTTTACTTTTGTTGCTCTTATTTTGGGTATAAGTTTTAAGAAACTACCACCTACCACAAGAACTTGAGGATGTTTTCCTACCTTTTCTTCTAGTTTTATGGTTGTATTTACATTTAGGTCCTTGACCCATTTTGAGTTAATTTTTATATAAGATGTAAGATAGGAGTCTTCTTTCTTTCTTTTCAATATGGCTATTCAGTTCTCCCAGCACCATTTGTTGAACAGACAGTTCTGGCCCAGCTGGGTGGGCTTAACAGCCTTGTCAAAAATCACATGACTGTAGATGTGAGGATCGATTTGGTTACATTGGTCAATCTGTCTGTCCTTATGCCAGTTTGATGCTGTTTTAAACACTGTAGCTAAGCAATATGCTTTAATGTCAGGAAGTGAGAGTCCTCCAACTTCATTCTTTTTTTAAAAGACATTTTTGGCTATTTGGGACCCCTTACCCTTCCAAATGAATTTGATTAGGGGCGTTTTGATTTTTGCAAAAAAGGCTGATGGGATTTTTATTGGGATAGCCTTGAATCTGCAAATCAGTTTGTGGACAATTGACATCTTAATGATATTTAGTCTTACAATCCATGAACATTGAATATACTTCCATTTATTTAAGTCTTCTTCAGTTTCTTTTAGCAATGTTTTGTAGTTTTCTGAATACAGATACTTTATGTCCTGGTTTCTTTATTCCTAAATATTTGATTGTTTTAGTCAATATTATAAATGGAATTTTTTTCTGATTTCTTCCTTAGATTGCACATCAATAGTGTATAGAAATGCTATTGATTTTTGCATATTAATCTTGTATTCTGCCACTTTGGTGAACTTGTCTATTAATTCTAGCATTTTTCTTGTGGATTTTTTCAGGAGATTCTAGATATAGGATCATATCATCAGTGAATAGTGAAAGTTCTATTTCTTTCTTTCCTATTTGAGTGCCTTTAAATACTTTGTCTATCTTTATTGCTCTAGCTAAAACTTCTAGGGCAATATTGAATAGTAATGGTGGCAGTGGGCATCTTGTCTTTTTTCTGGTATCAGTGGGAAAGCTTTCAGTCTTTCACCATTGAGTACAATGGTAGCTGTAGGTTTTTCATATATGTTGTTTACCATATTGAGAAAGCTTCCTTCTATTCCTACCTTTTGGAGTGTTTATATCAAGAAAAGGTGCTGTAATTTGTCAAATGTATTTTCTGCATCAATCAAGAGGATCATGTGATTTGATTTTTCTTCTTCAAGTTATCAATGTTGTTTATTATGATAATTGACTTTGTAATGTTGAACTACTAGTGCACAACTGGGGTAATGCCTACTTGATCATGGTTTGTGATTCTTTCACCATTCTTTGGATTCTGTTTGCAAGTATTTTGTTGAGGATTTTTGCATCTACATTCACTAGAGATATTGGTCTGTATTTTCTTTTTTTGTAGGATCATTATCTGGTTTTGGTATTAGAGTGATGTTGGCTTCATAGAATGAGTTTGGTAGCATTCTTTCTTGTTCAATTTTTGGAAGAGCTTGAGCAAGATTGGTATTAGGTCATCTTTGAATGATTGGTAAAATTCACAAGTGAAGCCATCTGGTTCTGGGCTTTTCATCTTTGGGAGATTTTTGATGACTGTTTCAATCTCTTCCCTTGTGATTAGCTTGTTGAGGTCTTCTATTTCTTCTAGAGTCAGTGTAGGTGGTTTGTGTGTTTCTAGGAATTTGCCATATCATGTGCATTTTCTAGTTTTCTGGCATACAGTTGTACATAGTATCCTCATATGATATCTCTAATTTTGTGGGGTCAGTGGTATTGTCCCCCCTCTCAATTCTGATTTTATTTATTTGTGTCTTCTCTCTTTTTTTTCTTAGTCAGTCTAGTTCAGGGTTTGTCGATTTTGTTGATCTTCTCAAAGAACCAGCTTTTGGTTTTGTTGATTTGTTCTATAGTGGTTTCTTTTGTTGTTGTTGTTGTTCTCAAGTTCATTATTTCTGTTTTGATCTTTACTATTTCTTTCTTTCAGCTTTATTTGGGATTAGTTTGCTATTCTTTTTCTACTTCCTCCAGGTGTTAGCTCTTTCTTTTTTTTTAATGTAAGCATTGAGGGCTATATATTTCCTTCTCAGCACTGCTTTGTGGTATCCCATAGGCTTTGATATGTTGTATTCTCATTTTCACTCATCTCAAGATATTTGCTGACTTCTCTTGCAATTTCTTCTTCAACTCACCGAGTATTTAAGAGCGTTATATTTATCAATTTCCCCTTTTTCTGTCCATTATTGATTTCCAACTACATTCTAATATAATCAAAGAAAGTATTTTGCATAATTTTAATCTTTGTTAATTTAATGAGACTTGTCTTGTGACCCAACATATGGTCTATCTTGGAGAAGGATCCATGAGCACTTGAAAAGGATGTATATCCTGCTGTTTTGGGTACAATGCTCTATAGATGTCTGTTAGGTCTAGTTCATTTATCATATTATTCAAGCTCTCTGTTTCTTTATTTATCCTCTGTCCAGATGTTCTATCCAGTACTGAAAGTGGTGTATTGAAGTTTCCAACTATTATTGTAGCAACCTCTGTTTGTCCCTTCAGCTTTGCCAGTATGTGCCTCATGTATCTTGGGACATTGAGTTTAGGTGCATAAATATTTAGATAGTTATTTCTTCTTGGTAAATTGCCACTTTTATTAATATATAATGACCCTCTTCATCCCTTTTAACAAGTTTTCATTTAAAATCTGTTTTGTATAATATTAGTATGGATTACTCCATCTCTTTTTTGGTTACTATTTGAGTGGAATATCTTTTTCCAAACTTTCACTTTTTTTGTTGTTGTTGTTACATATTCCCCCCCCCCCTTTCTGCTTGCTCTTGCTGTGTTCATTTCTCCGTGTTCCTCCGTGTCTGCTCTGTTGCCCCCTGCTGCGGCAATGCGCCGAGCCAGGTCACCGCGCAGGCGCGGCTCTGCCCCGCTTGTGGGCGGGTCTGCTTCTGATCCCTGGGCAGCTTTTTGCTCCGTTTGCAGGCTGCTTGCCCTGCCCATGGCGGCTTTGCCCTTGGCGGCTTTGCCCTGCCTGTGGCGGCTTTTTGCCCTGCCCATGGCGGCTTTTTGCCCTGCCCACAGCAGCTGTTTGCCCTGCCCATGGTGGCTCTGCCCCGCCCACTGCGGCTTTGCCTTCTTAGGCAGTCCGCCCCCTCAAAGAGGTCCCCCGGAACCGAACCTGGGGCCTCCCAAGTGGTATACCTGCGCCCTATCCACTGGGCTATAAGGCCGGCCCCCCAAACTTTCACTTTTAACCTGGTTGTGTCCTTATGTCTGAAGTGAGTCCCCTGTAGACAACATATAGATGGCTCATATTTTTTATCCATTCTATCAGTCTATGTCTTTTGATAGGAGAGTTCAAGCCATTAACATTCAATGTTATTATTGTAAAGGCATTAGTTACTTCATTCATTTTGACCTTTGGCATTCTGTTGTCATATTGTACTACTGTCTATCTTTTTACCCTTTAATTTACCCTTTCCAGTAATCTTCATTTCTATACTCTTCTCCAAGTCTATCATCCTTGTTTATTCCTTTCAGACTGCAGTACTCCCTTTAATATCTCTTATAATTCTGGTCTTTTGGTAACATATTTTATCAGTTTTTGTTTCTCTGTGAAGACTTTGAACTCACCCTCATTTTTGAAGGACAGCTTTGCCGGATACAGAATTCTTGGCTGGCAGTTTTTTCTCTTTCAGTACTTCAAATACTGAAATATTAAATACTTCTCTCCTCCATGGTTTCTGATGAGAGGTTGGCACTTAATCTTACTGAGGTTCCCTTGTGTGTGATGCTTGCTCTTCTTGTGCTGCTTTCAGAAATTGTCATTCTGAATAGTAAGTATCTTGGGGTAGGTCTATGCAAATTTATTCTGTTTTTAGTATGTTGTCCTTCTTGGATATAGACATTTATGTCTTTCATAAGGGTTGAGGAAGTTTTCAGTCATTACTTCCTCAATTATTCTTTCTTCCCCTTTTTCATTCTCTTCTCCTTTGGGAACACCAATAATGTGTATGTTTTTGCATTTCATGTTGTCACTCAATTCCCTGAGATCCTGTTCCATTTTTTCCATTCTCTTCTCTTTCTGTTCTCCTGCCTTTTCCAGTTCAGATGTTCTGTCTTTGAAATCACTAATTCTGTCTTTGAGCAATTCAAACCTGCTCTTATGTGCCTCTAATGTATAATATCATGGCTTTCATTCATATAAGGTCTGTTATTTTTCTTTGCAGACTTTCAAATTATTCTTTATACTCACCCAGTGTCTTCTTAATATTCTTTATCTCATTGGGCATATATTTTTTCAGTTCTTTAAATTGATTTAGGAGAGTTATATGATTATCATTGATTAATTGGCTTAAATCATATACCTCTTTAGGATATTTGGTTTGTTCCTTTGGCTGGGTCATCTCTTCTTGTTTCCTTATATGGCTTGTAATTTTTTGCTGATGTCTAAGCATCTGAATATGTTGGTGAATTTACTCTGATGGCCTATTTTTCTCTCTTGCCTATTGTTATTACTTTTACACAGCTCTTCTTTGATATTTGGTTCAACTTATCTTAAGTCTTTAAAATTGCCCAGCTTAAGCTATCAAAATTATGTCAGGGACTCACCAATGGGATGCAGATTTTCTCCCAGAAGTTAGAGAACAGAGAGACCCAAGTGCAACTTTTGTCCATGCAATTTCCAGTCAGCCAGCAGATCGCGCTTGTTGGCACACCTTTCTACGGATGTGTCTCTATCTCCATTTTCCTTTGTTTCGGTCTGGCCAGAGCCAAGATTCAAAGTGGACTCCACTGGCAGAATTCACTCAAGGAAAGTTCCCCACTCCTGCTCCCTTTTCCCTTGTAACAGCTGACAGGGAGGAAGACATCTGTTCCCCTCTCAGTCAGCTACAATAATCTAGGGGTTTTACCCCAGCTTAGTATGTTGGGGGTGGGTGGGGAGTCTTTCCTGGCAGCCGGGAGGTTTAGTAACTCAGAGTTTGTTGTTTTGGGTTCTTCCTTTCTCTGCGCCTTACCCTCCTTGGAGTTGTAAAGCACTGTCCTATTCTGCTGACTCCAAAGCAGGTCCCTCGGGCAGCTTTTGGCTCTTTTCCCATTGTTTTTGTGAGAGAGCTGAGCCTTGCCTGCCTAATCCAATGCCATCTTCCCACTGGCTTCTGAATTGATTCTTCCATCCACTTTACCTACACATATTATTCTAATGTACTGTGCTTTATGTTTGAGAGCCTTTTTCATTCCTCACTCTATAATACTTCTCTGAAACAAAAAGATTTTCATACATTGAAATTATTTTAATCCACTGTGACCACAGAATTCTAAGATATATATATATTCATTAAATGTATACATATATCTATGAATATATGTATTCAAAGGTCCCTTTTCTTAATGTCCAAGGGGTTTAATCCCTTCAGATAAAGCACTACAATAAAACTCAGGAGGGATGAGAAGTCTGCCCTTTTTTAGTAAAGTAGGAGAAGAGTGGTTGTGAATGTGTGAATGGGGAAGTGGAAAAGTTGAGCTGGCTTAACTCCTTAGGAACAAGTGAATCTCAGGCAGAAGTTTTTGAGAAAGAATTCATATGTTGTCAAGGAGCTAGAACTTTGGCCCCTTAAATTATCCATGCCCACAGACACCTAGGAGTCTTTGTGTTTCCCTGGGTTTCATGGACACCAATTTGATGACCACTATTCTAGATCACACATCAAATAAAACCACATTCTCTGCTTAAATTTTCAGTGTTGCTCATGGCAACTGGATTGAGTACTCTTGAATCCAACTCAATCTGCATCAAATCAATCTCATTTTTTGGATCTTCTTCCATTTCTCTCTTTTTACCCCATGTCTTACCCATATAAACCTACTTACCATTTCCTGAATACTGCAATGCTGCTCTACCAGTACATGCCTCTGCACCCCTCCTGACTGGCCTACTTACAGACATCTTGTATATCTGATATAGGGATTAATGATAATGCATGGCAAGCACCTATCTGATACACCATAGGTATTAAATAAAGAATGGAAATGATTATTTTTTTTCATTTAGTTGTTAGGTAATAAAGCAAGGATTTCAAAATCTCTTTTCACCCTTAGAGATGATAAGTGATACATTCCTCAATTCCATTCTTTCCTTCAACAATGTTGAAAACCCAGAATGACGTCAAAACTTTTGTACTGAGAGATAACCAAAAAGCAGGTCCAGAACTCTATTGATACAAATAAAGAGTGATAAATTATCTGTTAGAATGAGGGCATGTAAACATTTGTGTGGTAGGCATAATTCTAAGAGAGATACCAGGATTCCTACCTGCTTATGTACACACCCTGCCCCTGAGTGTAGGCAGGATTTGTAAATATTATGAGATAGCACTCCTGCAATTTGGTGATGTTATATGACAAAGGTGAAGAGATTTTGCAGATGTAAGCTCCCAAATCAGTTATTTTAAGTTGACTAAAGGGACATTATCCTGGACGGACTTGACCTAATCAAACGCACCCTTTAAAAGAGGGTCTAGACACTGACCCCACGGAAATAAGTGACATAAGAGGATACTATGAAGAATTGTAGCCAAAACCCTAGACAATGTAGACAAGATGGACAAATTCCTAGAAACACATGAACCACCTACAATGACCCTAGAAGAAATAGAAGACCTCAGCAAAACAATCACAAGAGAAGAGATTGAAACAGTTATCAAAAAACTCCCAAAGATGAAAAGCACAGGACCAGATGGCTCCACTGGTGAATTTTACCAATAATTCAAAGATTATCTAATACTAAACTTGCTGAAGTTCTTCCAAAGAATTGAACAAGAAAGAATGCTACCAAACTCATTCTATGAAGCCAACATCACCCAATACCAAAAAGCGATAATGATCCTACAAAAAAAGAAAATTACAGACCATTATCTCTAATGAATATAGATGCAAAAATCTTCAACAAGATGCTTGCAGACAGAATCCAAAAGCAAATTAAAAGAATTATGCACCATGATCAAGTGGGTTTTATCCCAACTGTGCAAGGACAGTTCTACATAACAAAATCAATTATTGTAATAAACCACATCGATAACTTGAAGAAGAAAAACCAAATCACATGATTCTCTTGATGGGTGCAGAAAAGGCATCTGACAAATTTCAGCACCCTTTCTGGATAAAAACAATCCAAAAGGTAGGAATAGAAGGAAGCTTTCTCAATATGAGTCAAGAACATACATGAAAAACATACAGCTAACATTGTACTCAATGGTGAAAGACTGAAAGCTTTCTTACTGAGATCACGAACAAGATAAGGATGTCCACTGTCACCATTGTTATTCAGAATTGTGCTAGAGGTTCTAGCTGGAGCAATTAGGCTAGATAAAAAGTTAAAAGGCACCCGAATAAGAAAGGAAGAAATAAAACATTTACAATTCACTGATGATATGAACCTATATCTAGAATCTTCTGAAAAATCCACAAGAAAACTGCTAGAGCTAATAGACTGAGTTCAACAAAGTGGTGGAATACAAAATTAATGTGCAAAAATCAATAGCATTTGTATACACTACTGATGTGCAATCTGAGGAGGAAATCAGAAAAAAAATTGCCATTTATAATATCAATTAAAACAATCAAATATTTAGGAATAAACTTAAATAAGGACATAAAGTACCTATATTCAGAAAATTACAAAACATTGCTAAAAGAAACTGAAGTAGACTTAAATAAATGGGAGGACATTCTGTGTTTATGGACTGGAAGACTAAATATCATTAAGATGTCAATTCTACCCAAGCCTAGTTATATATTCAATACAATCCCAATAAAAATCCCAACAGACTGTTTTGCTAAAATGGAAAAACCAATTATCAAATTTATATGGAAGGGTAAGGGGTCCCAAATATCCAAAAAGATCTTAAAAAAGAAGAATAAAGGGGGCCGGCCGTGTAGCCCAGTGGATAGGGCGCCGGTATACCACATGGGAGGCCCCGGGTTTGGTTCCTGGGGACCTCTCCTAGTGGGCAGACCACCTTGAGAAGGGCAAGCCACCGTGGGCGGGCAGAGCCGCCGTGGGCAGGGCAAAAAGCTGCCACAGACAGGGCAAAGCCGCCATGGGCAGGGCAGGTCACACGCGAACGGAGCACAGCCAGCCACCCACGAACTGATGCAGAGCCGGCCATGAACGGAAGCAGAAGCCACCCACAAGCGGGGCAAAGCCGCCTGCACAGTGACCGGTCTCGGCGTGTC
>PVKH010027916.1:0-12929 GCA_004027955.1 Chaetophractus vellerosus | reverse complement strand
AAAAAAAAAAAAAAAAAAAAAAAAAAAAACAGCTTATTTATTCTCCCTTAAGAAAGCCAGAATGTATTTTTGACCTTCCCAACCAAAAGATCATATTATAGACACACACAGAGTTGTTGCATTGATGACAGTTTCAGTAATTAGAACTCCAGTGCTAGAGATTCAAATGTATTTCTGTTTTTATTAAAATTTAGTCTCTCTTGTATATTGATTCCTTTCTGGCCTTTGACTGATATGTGTGATATGATGAGCCAGCATTTATTAAAGTCCAATAAATATGAAGTTTTGTGAAAATGTTATTGGCCAAGTAGGAGAAAACATGACTCTTTTTCACTACAATGAAAATATAAGTTGCTCTCATAATTTTAGGAGTATTAATAACTCCATAAAACAAACGATATAAATCAACATTGCTATTATTTTTATTTATATTATCAATGTACTAATTTTCATTCATATTAATTACATTTGTAAGAACATATGGTGGAATCACACATTATATCTGTGCCAAGTATTTATCATCCAATAAAACAGTGTAAGTAGGATTGGTGTTTGATCTCCTTTTAACATCCATTGAGTTCAGTTGTGTTTAATACGTTGTATGATCAGCTAAGCCAATACACAGATGTTTATGAATCATTAGTCATAAGTTAGAATGTTCCTTTGGATTCTGAATCAAGTAAGTCAAGACAGCTGGAAGACCCTTGATCATTGTGGAATTTGACTAAAAATGGTGAAGAAATCAGTGCAAATTTATCATCAGTATTGCAAACAACTCAAAAAGTAGACAGTGATACAAATGCCGTCATAACAATGGAAGGACCTTGCACAATTACATGTATGAAATGAATGGCTCAATGATGATATTAATGAAATCTTTAGGGAAGTGTACCTGTTGTAACTAACACCTGGCTGCTGTGATACTCCTGAGTTGTAAGGAGTTCATGACATAATGATAACCAGTCATAATTTGTAGAAATCCCTTATAAAAAGTCCACCTACTTTCATATAATGAAATTTGTTTGAAACTAAAGTAAATTTCACTAAAGTTAAACACTAAACATCTTCTATTCATTGTCTAAATGATTTATTAAAGCTGCCATAACCATTAAGAGACCAACCATCTACATTTATAAAAATGATTGATGATGAACCAATTAAAGCCATTATTTTAATAATATATTCATAATAAAAATGCATCAGCAAATACAGAATTAAATTTTCAGCAAATTTATATTTTAAAATATCTTTTAAATGCCTGCAGGTAACATAATCTCTTGCATTAGTAACTTTTTCCAGACACATTTAATAGTAAACATTTTTTCTAATGTGTTTTTTCCCACGACATAACTTTCCATAAATTAATTAAGGCCTGCTATAGCAAGATGTTTATACGGTTTAACACCCGTACTTAACTTTAATATGCTCATTTAAGACGAATAGCCCCAAGCAAGCACAGTATGTTATAAAACCTGTTGTGTCCTAAGGTACTTAACGTTGATGAATGAGGTAGAATTTATGTAAGATCTGAGCTAGCTTGAGAAGAAGAAAGAGTCTAGAGTTGATAGCAAAACTAAGTCAGAAGGAACTGGATCATTTTCTAGTAAAATAGCCAGCTAAGCCAAAAGGCCTCCTCAAAGTTGCAGACCTTAGGGCTGCCTCTCTTGTTTTTCAGGCTAGGAACAGAGAAGGCCGGGAACCCGAAAGAGGCTGGCGCGGGCACCGCGGCAACTTTACCCAGGGCACCCGGCACCCGCCGCCGGCTCCCGGCCTCCTTTGCTCTCAAACTCAAGCTCTGCCCCGCGAACGCGGGATTTAGAAGAATGCAAAACTTCGGTTAGGTGACTTGTCTGAGAAACGTTTTCGGGACCCGCAGTGGGGAAAGCGACTAGCCTCTGGCGGGACGGGGCGACCTTACCAGCGGAACCTCCGGCCAGGATCTGCCGAGAAGCCTCGAGCACGAAGCCGCCTTGGGGCTTGGCGGACATCTTCGCGGTCCGGTGGACGAGGGAGTGAGTGGGCTGAAGTGAGATGGCGAGTTCGCAGGCCTGCGGCCTGCAGAGCCTCTCTCAGAGAGCCGGGGCTGACTTGGTCCTCGGGCCGGGTGGCTCCCGCTGGGGCGGCAATACGGCGACTGCGGGAAGGCGGCCGTTAGGGGCGCAGACTTGTAGTGTTATCTTTAACAGATCCGAAACTGGCCGCTGCGCTCCTTTAGGGACGCACCACAGCCGCCACTTGGCTCCCTTGACCCCAGGAGGGGTCCCGGGAGGAGAAGAAACACAGATGCAGTTGGTCGACCGCAACTGCTCAGGCTTGGTATCCTAGATTAGCGCCCACGCGCTTTCCTATCTGGTAGCTCCTGCAAAGTTTGCCAGGCTAGAAGCACTGCCTGTGATAAAGCAAGGAAGAAGTGACCCTGGCTTGGAGCTCTAAGGCCAGGACTGAAGCGACCCTTGCCCCTCCGGGCAAGAGCACAGTGCATTTCTAAGGAAGAGACGGGTGAATTAATTCCTCCGAGTTGATTGTCCTGAAATTCTGGGCTGTAGCAACTAAGTTAAAGCAACTCAACTTACAATTACATTACAGTTGAGCTAATGTAGTACACTACCAAGAAATGATTGTGGTTTAAGAGAATTTATCCTATACTTCATCAACCTGAGTTTTATTTACTAAAAGGCCAGGAAAGAAGAAGCCTTGTTACAAAGAAGTCTCTCCTAGACCTGTTAGTGGTTCACAAAGTGGGGTCTTTGTAATAGCAGCATCAGCATAACCCACCCCAACCTACTGAATCAAGAATTTCTGGGGATGGGAGCCAGAAGCCTGTGTTTTAACAAGTTCTCCTGTTGATTCTTATGAACATTAAAGTTTGAGAACCACTGCCCTAAAAAATTAGAGAGTATTAAGGAACTACCCGTGCAATCTCTCTATAAAACATTTTATTATTTATGAACATTATAACATTATTCTTTATTAGGAGTGTGGGCAAAACAAAAAACTATATTTACACCATAAGTTGCTTTGTTGGAGAGACACAAGATTCTGTGAAATTTTAGAAAAACACCTGCCACACCCCCAACAGTCAGGAAATGGTAAGAGTAAAATGGAGAATTGAGTAGCTTTGGAATCCTTATATTATGTCTTAAACGTGTTATTTAATTATAGATGTATTTAGTGTAAACCCATATAAAATTGCTATTTTTGAAGGTCAAAAATGGTTGTATATCAGCAGGAGAAATTGGAAAATCTAGCACTTCACTGGGTGTTAGGTATGTGTCCAGAAAAAAAAAATTACCATTATGGAAGAAAAGGAAAACATACTGGAAAACAACCAACGATGTCTGCCACAGTTGGAGAAAAATTTAGGAATGAAGAGCTACTCTTTAAATGACAATATTTGCTCGTTTTGAAAGATTTTGTTTTCCTCAAGTCTAAAGTTTACTTTAATGTCTAACTAAAAAAGGGAGTGTAATCCATTAGTACCACTGAACTATGACTGGAGCCACATTTTAAAATACCATGAAAGGATTCATAGCTTTGATAGGCCCAAAGGCTCTTTCTTTTTTAAGTGTCAAAACACACTCTCTACACATGTGCACATACACACACACACACATACACAGAATTTGGCATACATGAAGCCCATCCACGGAATAGGGTGGGAAGTTGGGGAGTGTCTATGCACTCCAGGTTCAGAAATCTTAACCAATGGAAGATTATCTATAACTCTTTAACCATTTAAAAGACCTATTATTCTACAATATTCTTATGCAGAACTATTAGAAGTATTTAAAAAAAGATGCTGTTTGCCTGTGAACAACTCTTAGGTGCTTTCAAATCTGTGGGCCTGAGTATCACCGCTCTAAGTTCTCAGTGTCGACATAACTTAAAAGTCACAAAACAAATATTAAGAACAGATCTTAGGTTATATTGCACTATATTATCACACCACCAACAAAGCATTTCTAAATTTCAAGGGAATCTGCTGGGCAGCCTGAGTGAAATAACTCATGGAGAAAATTTTTCAATGTCTTATTGTGATATAATAGGAACAACACTTAGAGATTATCTCTGTGACAGAGTTATGTTATTTGAGACATAGCTGGGAATCTAGGAATTAAGAAGGCCTCTGAGCAGTCAATGTGCAGAAATTCATGCTCTTTCCCCCCTCATTTAGAACTAATTTTAGACCCAATTCTACAAAGGCTGATAGAGTGGATATCTAATTTGGTTCACAGCAAATTAAAAGCAAGAAACTAAAAGAGAATGGGAGATGTTGACGTTCTCTGTGTGGGTTTTGTATTTTTGCAGCTGTTCTGTAAGAACTTATTTCAAAATTTTAAGAAAAGGAGAAAGAAGGGGGAGGTTCTAGAAAAGCAAAGAGCAGTTGTAATCTCCCCACCTAGCAAATTGTAATAATTACAGCATTCATTGAATGCTTATCTTTTACCAGACACTGGACTTGTAAACCATTATCTCATTCACAAAATCCTTTTGACAAAAAAATACTCTCATTTTCACCTTAGTGTATGAAGACATTGTGGCACAGAGTTTAAATAATTTGCTCAAAGTCACTAAAAGTATTTGGGTGACGTATTATTTGAACCTAAGTATATACAATTTAGGAGCCCTCTTTCTGAGTCACTAGCTATGTTGTGTTTATGGTCTAATTTCAATTTCAGCTTTTCCACCCATGCAAAAAAGAATGAGGATGCAAAGTTATTCAGAGAAAATAGCTTATAGCACCCTTGACTTTGATAAACAATGAGTTAAGTGGATCAGGAACTCCTTAGGACCTGGAGTTAGAAAAGTGCTAACTTCAGTGCCATAAATTGTGACTAAAAATGGTGTGAATTTTCTGGGGTTTTTTTAAGCCAACGTTTCTCAACAACAGTACTATTGCCATTTTGAGCCACACAATTCTTCATTGTGGGGAGCCGTCCTGTATATTGTAGGATATTTATCACCATTCCTGACCTTCACCCACTAGATACCACTTGTACACCCACCCCAGTTGTGACAAGCAAAAATCACTCCAGAAATTGTCTCTGGTTGAGAATCGCTGGTTTAAGTTAAAAAGCTAGTATAGGGAAGTGGATGTGGCTCATGAGACTGGGCTCCCGCCTACTACACGGAAGGTCCCTGGTTTGGATCCTGGTGCCTCCTAAAGAAGACAGCGAGCCAGCGCGACGGGCACAAGAGACACAAGAAGAGAAAACAGAGATGCAAAGCAGGGAGCGGAGGTGGCTCAAGCTATTAAGCACCTCCCTCCCACATCAGAGGTCCTGGGTTTGGTTCCCGGTGCTTCCTAAAGAAATAAGGAAGAGGAACAGACACAGCAAGTGCAGACAATGAGGGGGTGGGAGAAATAAATCTAAATTTTAAAAAGCTAGTATAAAAATACCAAAAAAAGAAAAAACTGAAAAAAGCCAAAAAAAATTGATAAATAAAAAATAAACTAAAAATGTAAGTATAAATAAATAACTAAAAAGCTATTGTAATAGTGAAGTCTTTAACTTTCTAGAATCATAGAATGATAGACCTGGAAGAGACAAGTGAGGAGACTGAGGTGTAAAGAGGTTGAAAGCCTTGCTCAAGTCACCAAGCTACTTAGGAGAGGAGTTGGGTGATAAAGCCAGACATTTCCTGATTTCAGAGTTGGTGATCTAGGCATTGGTATTGAATACATTTTCCATAAGTTGAATTGAATACTATGGCTGCAGTTGTCAATGATCTTTTTAAGGCATATTTCAGAGCATATTACTCACCTGTTCTAAACTATCTAGTGACTTCCTGTTACCTGTAGAAAGGATTCAAAGTCCTAGCCATGGCTTAAAAGGTCCTATGTAATTTGGCGTCTAGTTATCTCTCCCAGCTCATTTCCTAACCTTCTTCTCTTTCACCCTACTCTTTCCATACTGGTTTTCTCTGAAGATCCTATGCATGCACTCATCTTTGCATTTTCTTTTCCCTGTGCCAAAAATGTTATTTTCCTAGACATTCCCTTAGCTTGCTTCTTCACCTCCTTCAGACCTTTGCACAAATATTACTTCAACAGGCAGGCATTCTCTGTCTAAATAGCACCTTCCCCCAGCCCTTTCATATTCTATCCCCTTTACCTGATTTATTTTTCAGGGTTGGAGGTGGGGGAAAATATCATGCCTCTGCATCCAAGCCAGGCCAGGCTAAGGTCCACAATACCATGGAACTGCTAGGCTCCACACGCATCCTGCAGAAGCTCCATTACCTAATGCAATTAGGAATTGATCTATTAACCTAAAAAGTCAGTAAAAGTGAGGAGTCACAATAAGTGATAATATCCTAAATACTTTGTTTTGACTTAAGTATATAAGTTCACCACTCTTTTGATACAGTCAAGCTCTTTTCATTGGGCATGATTTTATTGATTCATGTTTCATATCCTCTTTCTTGCAGAAATCACACCCATAACACATCTTCAAAGTTTTTTCATTTTTGGTCTCTTTAAAGCAAAGTAAGAACTTAAGGAGCCTTACAAAATAATTTAGTGCAAATTTCAAATATTCTGTGCAGTGTAGTGCAGCATGGCACAGCTGGAATGCTCATAGACTTTTCCCATCCCACTCAGAGAAAAGAGTCTACAACAGTAAAAATATCAGGCCCAGTATTAGTGTTAGGAGTTGAGAAGTGTCAATTCTTATTCTGTATCATCAGCCTTACACTGCATTGAATAATTACTTCTTGTCATATGTATGCTGCAGACTCACTGGGTAGGCCATGATACCTTTGTGAGCCTCAGTTTACTACTTATGAAAATTATAATTATTCTATTTTGAGGGTTCTTTACTTTTTCTTTCTCTCTCTCTCCCTCTTTCTTTCTTCCTTTCTTTCTGAGGATGAAATGAGAGTATGTGACCTCAAAATTACTATTCAAATGCAAGATATGAGAGATTAGAAAGCTGTTCACAGAGTACGAAAGATAAACTAAAGATCCTACAAGCTTTCAGAAAGAAAAAAAGGGGTTGCTCACAGGACAAGAATCAGATTGGTTTTAGATTTGAAATCTGTAAACATTAGAGAACAATGGAGCAGTGCTCACTTCAAAGTCCTCACTGCCTCCAATCACAATGATGCAGGTAACTTATAAAAGAAGCTGTTCCGTTCATCACGGAGCTGCACACATGTCTGGCCCAGAACTTGGAGAAGCTGAAGGAGACTTGTTCTAGGGAAGCTGAAACACTGAATGTTGCCCCACACCAAGGCAAGACAACAGATTAGTAACAATTTGAATGAGTTACAGTGGTGTAGTATCTGGTATCAACAATGACTGTAAGAGTTCATTGGCTGCTTTTTCCCTTCAGCTTTCCAAATCTGATGAAAAATTCTATTGTGGCCAAACTTAACCCAAAACTGTACAAAGAAGGGAATTTGGGGAAGCGCATTTCCAGCTTAATTAAGTCAACACAATAAAACTACCACAAAAAGACAAATCAAAATCCAGGAAAAACAAAAATGTGTACAAGAAAATCATGTTTTGAGCAATTGATAAAACATACAGAAAGAAACCTGAGAAAGGCTCACAGGTTTGGGGACCTGGAATTTCTGTTTCTTCTGTGTAAGTCCAGTCATTGTTTGGTCCTTTCCAAAATGAATAATAATTGCCCAATGAAAATATTGTGGATGCTCTTTATGAGTTCTCAATGTTTTAAATTAACTTGGAAGACCTAATTTTAGCTACAATAATTTTAGCTAGAATAAATAATGTAGTGGTAGAGCTGTTATCATCATGAAATATATCTTGACAAGTCAAGAAATGGAGGTTTAAGTACAACAGAAGCCCTTTTTAACTGACCTCCACCTAACTAATTTGCAAGATTAACCACTCTATTAATCTTGTTCTTCATTCTGTCTGTGACATATTCCTAATGGATGGTCATGGCACAATGATTGTTTGCAGTTAGTAAATTAATTTCTAGTGTCCACTTACATTTCTGCTCTCATCAATTTATTATGCTTATCAAGCATCAGTTCTGATTTGTTCCCAAGCTTGCCAATATCAGTTATACCTGTTATTGAAATTATATAATGTAAGTATTATGTAAACTGTTAATATGTGAATGTAAAAAGATAGCTGTATCAATTAAAATTCAGTTACACTTTGAAAAGACTCAAAGTGGGACAGTAATAAAACCTATTGAGTTAGCTGTGGGAAAACAAAAGTGAGAAAGCTGTAAAAGTCTAGAAAAATATTGCATGGATTACTTTGCAAGTGTGTTTTAGCTCTCACTCCACTTTGAAGAAGACAAAGGATGTGGAACTACAAGTTGTGAATCCAAATTCAAAGAGAAGGCCCTAATACTATATTGAAAGAAAGATAAAATGAATAATGTTTTAAGTTAAATAAGATGTATTTTTTATGATTCTCCACATTAATTGATTTATCAATTATCCAGTCAATTGCTGTCCCTGATCAAGATGGATATAAAGACTTCTATTCCGTATTAAAGTAATAAAGGTAACCAGTAGTGTTTGGACTAGCAAAACTGGAAAGGAAGAGAAGAAAGAGTTGTGGGGGTGTGATGTTGTAAATGAATGAATTCTTCATCTTTGATAATAGCGAGTCAATGGCTAAAATTAATCAAAAATTGAGTCATGAATATACTATTTCAAGTTGTTGAGATAACTAGTTGAAGAAATAAAACTAGAAATGGTTAAAATGTGTTCCTTCTGGAGAAAGGGACAGAGTGGAAATGAGAATGGCAGATCTCTCCTTTTAATTTTTTTTGTAACAATACATCTGCTTTAGTTAGCAGTTAAACTCCCCTTATTTCCGTTCATTTCCCAATCTTCAAGCTGAGAAGGGACATACATATGGGGAAGGGGAATGGAATTGTTTTGCTTGCAGTTGAAGATACTCCTTCATTTTGGGCTGGAGCTGGTCCATCATCATCGTTTTGTTAGTTGTCTAAGGCAGGCCTGAAGAACTGGAGAGGAGGAGTTGTCCACATATCAGCTGAGTTCCAGGGCTCCACTAGCATAGGAACAATCCAAAGCCATTAAGTCTCTGAGAAATATACTTAACAAATAAATTGAAAATTATAAGTTCAAATAAAAGAAGTAGAAGAATAATGATTAAGGGATTTATTTATTTATTTATTTTTAAAGATTTATTTATTTTATTACATATCACCCCTTCCCCCCGCTGCGGCGACGCGCCGAGAGTGATCACTGCACAGGCGTGGCTTTCCCCGCTTGTGGGCGGTCTCTGCGTCCGTTCACGGTGGGCTTTCAGTTCACGGGTGGCTGGCTGCGCTCCATTTGCGGGCGACCTGCCCTGCCTGTGGCGGCTCTTGCCCTGTCTGTGGCAGCTTCTTGCCCTGCCCACGGCGGCTCTGGCCTGCCCATGGCGGCTTGCCATTCTCAAGGCGGTCTGCCCACTAGGAGAGGTCCCCGGGAATCGAACCCAGGGCCTCCCATGTGGTATGCCGGCGCCCTATCCACTGGGCTATCGAGCCAGCCCTGATTAAGGGATTTATACCTAAGTATAACTATGTTATATCGAGGAAATAACTTTTGCTATATTCCCAGATAGAGCTCGCAGGCGGGTGTTGATTTCATGAGATCATGTGGCTTGCCCATGGTGTCTGAGTGTCCCTAGGGTCCTCAGGAGCACTTTTGACTGTGTTTTTGTTTACCGTGGCATTTTGTGGAGTCTGGCTGAGATCTACATTAGCATAACCTCTGGAATGACCTCCTGTTTCATTTTGAAATCTCTTTGCCATAAAAACTCTATTTTATTGGGGCCGGCTGTAGCCCAATGGATAAGGGTGCCGGTATACCACATGGGAGGCCCCGGGTTCGGTTCCCGGGGACCTCTCCGAGTGGATAGACGGCCTTGAGAAAGGCAAGCCACCGTGGGCGGGGCAAAGCCACCGTGGGCAAGGCAAAAAGCCGCCATGGGCAGGGCAAGTCACCCGTGAAACACGGAGCTGCTGCCCTCCAATCACGGAGCTCTGCTGCCTGCAAAACATGGAGCGGAGCCTCCCGTGAAACGGAATGGAGCCACCCACAAGCAGGGCTAGCCGCCTGCGCAGAAGGCTGACAAGACAGGGGGAGACAAGAAGCAGACATAGAAGAATACAGAAGAATGGACACAAAAGCAAGAGCAAGCAGAAAGGGGGCGGGGGGGATATGTAACAAAATAAATAAATAAATAAATAAATAAACAAACAAGTCACTTCTTTAAAAAAAAAACAAAACTCTATTTTATTAACTATCCCCCACTCCCTTTCTATCAAGGTCTTTCTTCAAATGCATCACTAATTGACAGATGATAATAATCCCTCAGTGCCCAGGAGGCTCATCCGTGGGACTAAAGTCCCACGTTGGGGGGAAGGTAATGAGTTTATTTGTAGTGTTTGGCTTAGAGAGAGGCCACATTTGAGTAACAAGGAAGTTTTCAGGATCGATGAGATGATCATGTGATTTTTCTTCTTTGATTTGTTAATGTGGTGTATTAATTGGTTTTCTGGTGTAGAACTACCCTTGCATACTTGGGATAAAACCTGCTTAATCATGGTCTATAATTTGTTTTGTGTTGTTGAGTTCTATTTGCCAGTATCTTGAAGATTTTTTTCTTTAAGACTTTTATTTATTTATCCCCTCCCCCCACCCCACCTCATTTTTGCTATTGCTGTCTGTGTCCATTCACTATGTGCTGTCTGTGTCTGCTCGTCTTCGCTTTAGGATACACCAGGAACTGAACCTGGGACCTCCCATGTGGGAGAGAGGCGCTCATTTGCTTGAGCGACCTCCACTCCCTGCTTTGTTGTATATCTCATTGTGTTCTCCTCTTTGTGTCTCCTTGTTGCCTCAGGTCGCTGCACCAGCCCATTGTGCCAGCTCGCTGTCTTGCTTGTCTTCTCCAGGAGGCACTGGGAACTGAACCCAGGACCTCCCATGTGGTAGACTAGAGCTCAATTGCTTGAGCCACATCCGCTTCCCTAATTTAGATTTTTGCATCTAAATTCACAAGAGGTATTGGTTTATAATTTTATTTTCTTGTGGCATCTTCATCTGGCTTTGGTATGAAGGTGATGTTGGCCTTATAGAATGAATTAGGTAATATTACCTCCTCTACAGCAATCTCTCTCAATCTCCCTGTCCAGCTCCTTCCTTGATGTTGTACTGTAGTACCCTAACCCCTGGAGTATAAGCATCACCATCTGGCTTCCCTCTGTGTCCACTTGCACCAGCCTATGCTGAGTAAGACCTCCCTCATGGCCATCCATGCTGCTACCCCACCACTATCCCCATGCCTGGCAGGGCTGCCCTCACAGGCTACCTGTGGCGCTCCTCCCACCTCTCCCCTGCTCCCTGCAAGGTCTCCCTTGCAGTCCCCCCTCCACCACTGCTCCCCTCATGCCCTTCAAGGCCAGCTTTGATGCTTCCCCACCATCACCACTCCTCTAGCACTCAAGACCACACTCACAGCTCCTGTCCCTGTCCAGCAAGGCCACCCACGCAGACTGCCTGCACTGCTCCCATGCCACTACCCATTCCACTCCCCCCTCACCTGGCAGGACAGCTTCCCTGCTGCCACTACACTGCCCTTTCCCCATGATCTGCGAGGCCGCCCACATGGCCGCCAGAACCAATCTGGTGCTCCTTCCTTGCACCTGACACGTCTACCTGTCGTCTTACCATTTCTGGAGGAGGAGTGCACTGTGCCACTCGCTCCTGAGCCATCTTGAATCACTATCTCCTTCTTTTAATTTTATACACTTTTGGGTAGTGTTTGAAAAATTTTACCACTGTGACAGTTTGAAGTATGAATCCTCAAAAGAAAAAGATATATTCTCTTTTTTTAACTTTTTAAATTGAAGTTTATTATTCGTACATGAACATACATAAAAAGTAATGTACAGTAAAAGTTGCGAACTTACAAAACAAACATGCATATCATCACACAGGACTCCAATACATCACCCCACCACCAACACCTTGCAATGCTGTGAAACAATTGTTACAAACTATGAAAGAACATTGTCAAAATATTACTACTAACTATAGCTGCTATCTTACATTTGTTATATTTTTCCCCTAACCCACCCAGTTATTAACACTCTGTATTATATACTTGTATTATAAACATTCTTGTATTTGTTCTGTTAACCACAGTCCATCTTCCACCACAGGATTCATTGTGTTATAAAGTCCCAGTCTTTGTGCAATCCAAAGTATACAGTCATTGGCTCTCGTTTTCATCTCAGAGTTGTGATATAATCACCTCAGCCAATTTTAAAATGTTTTCATTACTCCAAAAGGAAAAATCTCATACTCCCTCCTATCCCCCCAGTTTTGTCCCTTAGAATTGATATAATATCTTCTTTGCCATTGCTGCAAAAATATTACAATGTTACTGTTATCATCCATAAGTTACATTAGTTGTAATTTTTTCCTATATCACCATATTCTTAACACTTTGTAAAAGATGAACATTCTTATATATATACTATTAACCACAATCTTCATCCACCACCAAAATCATTGTTATAGTCCCTAGATTATCCTCTAACTTCCTTTCAATTGACAATTATGTCCACAGACTACCTCTTTCAGCAACAATCACATTTAGAAATCAGCAGTGTTATACTCACTATAATCGATTACCATCAATTCTATTCATTTCCATACTTCAACGATAAACCTTATTAAAAATTCTACATACCTTAAACATGAGCTCCCATTCTCTCTCTTTTTTTTTTTAAAGATTCATTTTTTATTTATTACATTCCCCCCCCCCCTTCTGCTTGCTCTTGCTGTGTGTCCATTCTTGTGTTCCTCTCTGTCCGCTTTGTCTCCCCCCATTGCAGCAACGCACCAAGACCGGTCACCATGCAGGCGGCTTTACCCCGCTTGTGGGCGGCTTCTGCTTCCATTCACGGCTGGCT